>CM055097.1:65974267-66233290 GCA_029204225.1 Diphasiastrum complanatum
ATACTTTTTGTGTGTGTTTGTGTGTGTGTGTGTGTGTGTGAGAGAGAGAGAGAGAAAAAAGTAAGTTTTTCCTTCACTGAAGTAGTGTTAATGGACTAGTGTTAATGGGTAGCTTGCATTTAGGCATCTTGGTCTTGGCATGCTAGGGTTAGCTTTGCATTATGGATGTGATTTGTGAAAGTTATGTTTAAAAACGTTCAAAAAATGAGTGGGGACTGTATTTTCTGTTATTTTATTTTTTTGCTCTTTTTGATTCAGATTTCGCCCAACCTTTTGTTTCTATAATTCCATCTGAATAGCTAGAGTTGTAGAGCATTGAAAGGGCTTTCTGGAGATATAATTTTTTTCTCATTTCGTTAAGTATCGAGGAAATTACAAATTTTTGAAAATGTCGAAACAAAAAAATTCTATAACCTTGTCATTAGCTTCAACAATGTCATTCCTAGCTGGTGCACCTATTTACAAGGATCAACATCAACAAGCATTATCTTGGGATATTTTTTTGGATGGTGTCGACTACCCATTTGTCAATGAACAAGGTTATCATGAATGACCACCGAACCCATATGGCTATTATTGAAAATTTGCATTCAAGCTTCGAGGCAAGTGTCGTGGGACCGCCACCAGTTTTGGTGGGAGATACTGTCGAAAGGGTTTGTGGATCCCAAGGCAACCCTAACCCTAGTTGATAAGTGAGAGGGATTTGGCACCCTACGTGTGTAAGTCCAACCCGATGATCACATAGTTATTTGATAATTAGCAAGTCAATAAAAGGACTTTAGGCCTTTTTGCCGGACTTTTAAGCAGACCTAAATGTCAAGTTAGTGAATAAAATAGGGGTTCCCACCAAATTTCAATTTCAAATTGGTTCCCTCCAATTATTAAATGGGTTCTCACTCTTTTTTTAATTTGAATAGTTAGGGAGGTAAAAATAGACCAATAGGATTTTGAGGCCAAGGTCCTCCTCTCCACTATAAATAGGGGCACACTCGAGTTGCTCCTCATGTTTCCATCTTCATTTCAATACAAACATATTGGTTCTCTTATGGAATGGACTTGTGAATGCTTGCTCTCTAACTCTATTCCTTCATCTCTCATGCTTTTGTTGTATTGTTGGATCTGAATGTTATTGGAATTGCTATTTCTTATGCTTTTGGTGAGGAGAAAGGGAGAGAGAGAGAGAGAGAGAGAGAGAGAGAGAGAGAGAGAGAGAGAGAAAGAGTAAGCTATTATCATTGTGGATCTTAGGGTTAATGGATGTAGTGTTAATGTTAGTGTTAATGGATGTTAGAATTAGATGTGGATCTTTCATACATGCTGAAGTCTGAGATATGCTATCGCTCTCACGGAATCGAACCTCTGCATGACGACTACCTTCATCTCCTTGATGCTTGTGTGCTTGGATCTTATATTGAGGATAGGATAGGAAATAATCCCACTACACAGGACTTTCAGGGCTTGAAGACAGAATTACACATGGTTGAAGATGTCTGCTCTCAAAGAAGCCAACGCCAAGCTGCATCAAGAAATGGATCTTTTGAGAAAAGAACTCAAATCTCAGCCTCTTCTTGCTACACCTGAACCATCGCACAAACCTAAAGAATTGGAAGACAAAATTGAGAAGCAAAAAGAGGAAACTCTTTCGTGGGCAACCATTATCAAAAAAGGTAACACACCAAGTGCCCCTATTTCCTCGGTTATTTCAACTACTCTTTCAGAAGAGAGATCTAAGGAGCAAAAAGCAGACAATATTCGAGTAAGGGGCATCGCAAACACTCAAGATGCTCTTGAAGAAGCAAAAGGTTTCCTTGAAAGTACAATTGGGCATCACAATAGAGATTTAGATTCAACATGGAGAACAACCCGAGATATGGTTTTGGGAAGTCCTCTTGCTAGCTCCTTTGTCACCATGGTCTCCATAGCTTTGTAGTTAGGAGTGCTCGCGCATCAACAACTCTCCCATCTACCTGCAGTTCGTGGCGTTGTCTGTGACAACTTGAACCACATGCTCGGCCCCAATCTCATGGATGGCAGAGCTCGCTGCATCGTAGATGAACTCTGCGGTGATGGCTGCACAACCACACATGGCATCCACCCCCGAGAAACACAGTGCCAACAAGCTGACATGAGACCATGATGTTCACGACGGATCTGTGACGAATGTTAGTCCATCCATCGGACAATATGGAGCAACCGTAACTGCAAAACAGATTCCATCAAACACAGGTTAGACAAACTTGCCATATCAAGCACGTAACCGGCGGGTACACTATTTCTCAAGAACCGACTTCTATGTAGAACCGGCGAGTATGCTCTTTTGTAGGAACCGGCCACGGTTGAGAACCGTCGAGGTTGAGGACCGAACCGTCATTTGGAGGGGGGTATAACCCGAGTATCAATTCACCCTACAGAACCTAACATTTATTAAGGGCTTTTAGCAGGACATCATGATAGATGAGAATGTAGACCTCATTGAGGAGGATGGATATTTTCATGAGTAGGATGAGTAAGAGAATGTTAAGATAGACATTGTAACAAGACTTTTTTCAAGGCTATCATTTTTATTGATGGGCAGTTAGTTGATAAGTGGAATGTTAAAAACTTAAGACATTGTGCAACAAGACTTTTTTTTAGCGGCTTTTATATGTCATATTTTTAGAGTGCTTATTTATTTGAGTTGTGTAGTTGTAAAGTGTGATTTTTTTTGCTTAGACATTGAAGAGTGTGGGATTTTTATGAGTGATTGATAAGTGGAGGAATGCTCAGATTTTGTGCACTTACACTTTTTTTATGTGGCTTCCACGTGTCTTTGATAAATAATGTGAGGGAATTTTAACATAGTATGCAACAATAATTTTCGAAATGATTTTTTATTAATTTTTATAAAAATAGTATATATTGAGAACCTGATATAGGAGCCGGCGGTTCTTAATAGAGTAATAATCGACAGATTGAGAACTGCCAAGATTTATCTTATAAGATATTATTGAGAACCGCCAGGTGCAAATAATTTAAATGTAATCCAATACCCTGAACCGGCGGTTCTTAGTTTCAAAAAAAAGGGCGATACCCTGAACCGGCGGGTATCACAAATATGTGAGAACCGCCCAACACTGGTATAGACTGCAATGACATGCTAGGAAGATGCAACAGTGCAAAAGAAACTTGCGTTTTTGAAAAACATTTAAGATCAAAGTACTTACCTCTGTCGGTTGCTCGAATGAGGCTCAGCTCTCGTGTGATGGTCTCCTCCTCCTGGCATAGGAGGTGCATGCGTATCACCTCTCTCCTAGGAGGTGCCCAGGAGCAATCTGTTGTTGCCGCCTAACGCATCCTCTCTCTGAAGACATGTGTGTCAGCAATGGCAAATGGAATGGCAACCTCGTAAAAAGACTAGGCCACCGCTCTTGTGCTAGCCTCGTGTTGCTACCTCTGCCACCCTCTGTCCAATGTAGTATGTTGTGCCCTCGACTTGACATGTCTCTGTTGTGCATGTGTCGGCGGTCAGGGTCTAACATGCCCTGTGGTGGTATGAGATGGGGCATCTGGGAGGCACGTAGTGTGTCTCTCTCCCCACCCGTGCTAGGACCTGCATCTAGGGGTGTGACACCAACAACTGAGGATGTTGATGGTCGTGAGGGCTCTAATCGAGTGGCGGAAGGCCCAAGTGCCCCTGCACGTGCGGCAAGCACCGAGTGATTGTCATGGGTTTAGGCCCTGCACCTGTATCCCCTACATGGCTAGGCCCTACACCCTGGACCTGTGAGCTCTGCCCTCTCTGTTGGAAAAAACTCTATGCTAGTCTAAGTGGCTGGCTAGCTTACCCATCATGGCCGTATGTCTCTCGCAACCTCTCTACCTCAGCATCTGTAATGGCGCTGCACACTGATATACCCATGCCCCGCCCATCTGGCCTCGTCAATCGTAACAAATGGGCCCCAACCCTGGTGAGCGACCGGTGAACTCAAAACTGCAATGGTAGCATCTCCATCTGCGGGCACCTGAACCATGGAACGTAGCCAATCCCCCTGTATGCGGTCAACCTCCACCCACATGCCCCTGCCAACAACCGGCATGGTGTCGACGTGACCTATCAGTTATCTTGATCGTTCAAAGCCCTACAAAACATACACAAGCCATGCAAAGATTCAGTACATTACAAATTAGGCCTTGTGATCCATTAAGTCTATGGACGCAGTAGTCTATAACTACACATTCCATATGTAATACTATACAACAAACGGAGAAAATTTTATAATAGGAATTTTACAAGAAAACATTTTTCAAATACTAGAGTTCCAGAGTACTACAATCCGAGAGTTTCAAATGTGGTTCCAGTGCAACTTTGTCTATACCCAACATTGGTTGGAACACTTTCTTTATTTTGTTCTTGGATTTGCCAAGGCGAAAGGCTTTCATTGCTAAGAATGAGTTCCAAAGTTTGATAGAAAATTCCTCGATTTTCCATACCCCATGGCATATAATAGTCTAGCACTTTTGTGGACATTGTAAAACACAGTCAAGCATCTTACGACACATCGATCAGACAAGTACAGCTCATTTCACAAATTAGGGCTAAAAAAGACACCAAAAACATTCATAAATTGATCTACGTGCACTACATGCATAAACCGACATTCTTGGCATTCTTGTAGGCATTCAAAAACACAATGTGGCATCTAACGACACCTCAATTGGACACCTATAGCCAATTTCACAAATACGGCCAAAAAAAGCACCAAAAGAGGGCACCACTCTCATAACTTTAAAGGTCTACACTCCGTGATGGTCTAAACTGACGTCGTAGGCATTCCCGTAGGCATGAGGAAACATAGTGTAGCACTTTACTTCACTTCAATCTGACACCTACAGCTAGTTATAAACAATCATGGAAATTGAAACATGTAGGCAAGAAAAACTTGGAAGTGGAGATTTCTCGCTCCTAGCATTTTTCATTGAGCGATGAAACACCATAGCGCAGCAGCAAAGGTCACTTCTGAGATATTCATCTGTACATGTCAGACCTGCGCTAGGACAACAGCCTTGTTCCCTCGTCGAATAGTTGCTCGTAGAATGCTAGATCGTCGCAAATGGATGTGGATAAAAAAATTTACAACTACGGTACCGCGGTTATGGTGCCGCCCTCAGACCAGCGGTACCAGGGCGGCACCACAAAAATAATATTTTTTATTATTTTTTTTTTTAAAAAAAAAACCCTTTTAACAGACTAAAAGTAGGTAAAAAATTCAGGAAAAAAAAGGGGTACGGTTTAGAAAAAAAGATGTTACTGTACAGGGGGACTGTACTGGGGGCACTGTGGGAGAGCAGACCTGGTGGTCAATGGGAGTGCAGCATGTGGGGGGGCAGCAAATCCGGACAGGTACACCGTCACATGAACACTGTGGGGGAGCAGACCACGGACCCAATCGGAGTGCAGCATGTGGGGGAGCAATACATGGGGCAGGTACAGTAGCACATGGGCACTGTGGAGGAGCAGACCATGGACCCAATCGGAGTGCAGCATGTGGGGGATCAGCACATGGGGCAGGTACAGTAGCACATGGGCACTGTGGAGGAGCAGACCATGGACCCAATCGGAGTGCAGCATGTGGGGGAGCAATACATGGGGCAGGTACAGTAGCACATGGGCACTGTGGAGGAGCAGACCATGGACCCAATCGGAGTGCAGCATGTTGGGGAGCAATACATCCGGACAAGTACACCGTCACATGGGCACTGTGGAGGAGCAGACTATGGACCCAATCGGACTGCAGCATGTGGGGGAGCAATACATGGGGCAGGTACAGTAGCACATGGGATCATCAACAAAAGCAAATTGGGAAACAGGCTGTGGGGTTAAATAGGCACTCACGAGACAGTGAGAGAGCCAGTGAGAGGCTGTGAGAGGCATTGTGAGAAGCTGTGAGGGAGAGCCAGTGGGAGGTTGTGAGAGAGAGGCATTGTGAGAGGCTGTGTCACAGACCGAGTGAGAGGCTGTGAGAGAGCCAGTGAGAGCCAGTGAGAGGCTGTGAGGGTCATTTTGAGCAACAGGGTGTCATGAGATGGCGGAGGGCGATGCCAGGAGGAAGCTCGAGGAAGAGGTCCGAAGGCACAACGAAAGGCATCGGAAGCAAGAGGCAGACATTGCAGAGATGCTGCGAGAGACTCGGCAGAGACACCCAGAGCTGCAGATCCCCGCCCCCGCTGTCGAGCTGGATTTGGATGAGCAGAGCGGAATGAACTTCACACGACGGCAGCTCATCATGGTCAGGGAAAGGGCGGCCAGACGTCGGGCTGACCAGGAGGCAGCTCGGGCTAACCGGGAGGCAGAGCGAGAGCGACATAACAATGCTCCTGACGAGGGCGAGGAGTCAGTGGAGGATCCATAGGAATGTTTAGCATAGATGGGGTCTAGCCGTATGTGGCTGACTGTTGTTATGTAATGTTCATCAGTAGATGAGGCAATATTTAGTGTCTAGCATGGTGTAAAGAACAGCCCCAGCCGTATGCGGCGGGAATACGTATTGTAATTTTGATACATCTGATGAATTAATGTACGGTGTGTTTTTTGTGCAATGCGTGCCTTGTGTATTGCAATCTGATGTATGTGATTATGAAATGCTATCAGGGGGGTTGTATTTATGTGTTCTGCATATGCTCTCAAACTCTGTAGTGAAAACTAATTGAAAACATGCACACACCATTTGAAGTAAAACTGCAAGTAGAACATCACAATTACAAATTGACAAATACACATCACCCCCATGCAGATCACCTGGCTGACTAGGCTGGGCCCAAGCTGCGGCCGGCTGGGATAGAGTAGCTAAAGATGGGTGTCCCTGTGCAGCTGATAGTGGAGGATAGGTCCGAGGAGTGTGTGCCCGTGGGCCTGCTGCTGGTGGAGGAACTAGATGTGGAGGGGCCGTCCCTGCAGGAGGCGCGGCGATAAGTACTGAAAGGGGCGCTGTGGTGGACAGTACTGGTACATCTTGGGTGCTGCCAAAGGAGGAGCCGGTGCCGTGGGTGCTGCCAATGGAGGAGGATGTATTGTGGGTGCTGCCACTAGAGGAGCGTCTGTAGATGTGGGTGCTGCAAGAGAAGATCTGGGCACAGATGGTGGCCTGCCATGGAGACTTGCTGCTGCAAAAGTGGATGGCGATGAAGGGGCTGCAGGCCTCAACGGTATCGATGGCACTGGAGGTGCTGTGCGGCGCACATACACCCTCTGAGGAACTGGAGGAACTGCAGGCACCTCGTGTAGCTGCTCTGGCTGAGACTCTGTGTAGGGCATGCTGGCTAGAGAGGATGGGGGTGCCCTAACGCTCGGCATCTGCTGGGCCTCTGAATCCAAGTCTGCAATCAAGTCGTCCAGCTGGGCATCCGAATACAAATGCTTTGGGCTCTAGGACTCATCATGAGCACCATCCTCTGGATCATCCCGTGCCTCATCCTGTGCACCATGCGAACCCTGCATGGCCTCCCAATCGATACAATCAAAGTCATCTGGTGACTCCTCTGGTGTGCTGTCATAGATGGCTCTGTGATGCACACATCCAAGCAGCTGCGGAAGGTAAACCCAAATCACTCTACCCCCTATCAAGAGCCTCCTCCATCATATCAACATAAGAAGGTATGCCACTGGCCCCCCCTGTGTGCCCTGCCCGTCTCCCGGTATAATCTGTGGCATGTGTCCCACCTCTACCACGTGATGCACCTGTGACCCCTGCTCTAGGCGTGTGCCCAACACCTGTATCATATGCCTCATCCCGCTCTGATCTGGCGAACACAACCCGAATGGGCTCATCCTCATCCTGATCATCCTCTGACACTGGCTCATCTGCCTCGTACAATGGAGGCTCTCTGTGCTCAAGCCCAAGCTCTCTCTCTCTCATCTCGGCAAACTCCCTCTCTCTCTCTGCCATCAACTGTGTGCCCAGGTCATCTGCAGGCATGGGATGGGTGCTGTCCGTAGGCAAGTCAACCTGGCGCTCCAAATCATATATCTTCGTCTACAAGGTTTAAAATTTGCATGTCAGGGAGACAACTCTATCAAGAAATGAAACCAACATACCAGGAGTCAACCAACATGCTATGAAAGATTAGCTTATCACCTGCAATGAGCTCGTAATGGTCGGAAGTCTCCTGGCGAGACGTGCGTTGGTGCTACAGAACACCAACCGCTCCAACTGACTCACTGACAACCGGTTTCTTCTCCTCATGTGAATGAGTGCCCATGTGCTCCAATTACGCTCACACACGGAGGCAGCACAGTCCTGTGGTACGTGCATTGAAATACTTCAGCACATTGTCTTCAACGAAACACAACAATGGAGGATAAAATGAGATGCATACCTGAGAAAGGACACGCAGTGCAAGACGCTGTATAGATGGGTATGTGCTACCGAACATGGTCCACCAGGTAATGGGTAGTTGCCTCCTCTTTGAATCCTTAGCAGCCAGGTGGCCAAATGTGCCCATGCCAAAATGAAATGCAACGAGCTCCTCCATGAGCCTGATAGGATCCAAACCAATGTGTGGACCCACTCTGTGAATGTACTGAAGCCAATCGGCCTCGAGCTCCCTGTCTGCGATCTGTGTCGGAGAGAGGAAGAGGGGATGCAGTATGTGTGCTACGCTGTGGATACTCCTGTGGAAGTAGTTCCACCGCGTCTCCCAGATGAACTTCAGCTCGGTCATCCTGCAGGTGAGAGGCATGTGGTGTAGGGCATTACGAAAAAACTTAACATTGACAGAAAAACAAACTAGCAATTACTAAAAAGATAAAGGCCAATTACATTACTATACCGCTTACCTCTCTGGCTGCAAGATGGGCAGCTGCAGGAACTGTCCAATCCGGTCCATGAGCTCATATACCAGTCCAAGTGTCGACCCCTCGTTGTCAGCCATGCGGAGCACAATGTAAAGTGGTCGAAGCAGTCCTGACAATGTCTGTGCATCCCTCCAGAACTGGTCTCCCCTCACCGTGGAAGAAAAGTGCTCCCCATCCTCAGTGCGCGGAAATGTACTGGCACACCAAAGATCACTGGCAACCATCTGTAGAAGCTGCGCCCTACACCTGATCAGACGGTCGATGACCACCAAGTCGAATGCAAAGCGTGTGGGGGCTGGCTTACAGAGGTCTAGATGGCTGAACACACACCCGGAACATGGCAAGAACACGCCTCTTCCAAGTGACAAAAGTCACCAGAAAGAGGGCCTCACGGACGATGGCTCTAACCCAGGGAAGTGCACCTATGTCCCCCATCAGAAGGTCTATGTCGTGCGCGGCACAGGGGGTATGAACAATGTGAGGGAACTCGGCCTCTAGCCGTACACCCATCTGAATGCAGTTCGTGGCATTGTCCGTCACCACTGTGACGACATGTTGTGGGCCTATGGACAGGATGGAAGACCTGATGACATTAAACATGAACTCTGCAAATATGACTCTCCCCCCCCTGCTGCAATCCACTGCCCTCAAAAACTGTGTGCCCATGCAGCTGGAGACCAATATGTTGAGGATAGGCCTCCTCCTGACATCAGTCCAGCCATCGGACATGATGCTGCAACCGTAAGTGGCCCAGTGGCGACGTAGAGGCTCCATCTCTCTAGACAATAACTCGACCCTATCCCTCAGCATGTGTGTGTGGACAACCTCTGAACTAGGGACTCTCCAGCTAGGGCTGACAGACTGTGCAAGGCGGAAAGCCCTTCTGAAGGGCTCAGAGTCGGTGATGGCAAATGGAAGGTTCAGCTCATAAATCAGGCTGGCCACGGCCTGTGTGGCCTCTCTATCCATGTGCGGCTGATGCGTGCCGCGAATGCTCTGCTGCCTAAGAACTCTCCCAGCTGGGCGACGGGTAGCGGACCTCCAGCACGGTGCACCAAACGTGACGGGAATGGATGATGACGCGACAGGCTGGGCACTAGTGGATGCATCAGTTGTAGACGTGGAATGGGGAGAGTGGGATGCACTGGCTGGGATGGGTGCAGCAGCGTAAGTGGGGTACACTGGTGGAGGGTGGACATCTGGCATGGGATACGAAAACAGCTGGGTAGGGAGGTCATCCGGATGTGAAGGGAGGGAGGAAGGGATCTCCTCAACATCCTGGAAGGCCTCTTCACTGGCATCCGGGGCCTGCTCCTGCCCGGGAGGCGGAGAGTCCATGAGAAAGTCGTAAACTGGGGGAGTGCGAGCAACAGTAGGTGGTGGTGGAACCACAGTGGCAACTGGCGGACGCGGTGGGACAGGATCCACCGGAATGGGTGCAAATGGGGGTGCGTGAGGCGGAACTGTCTGAGAGGGATGAGGGGCAAAGGGACTGGACGAGGATGCACTCTCTCTCCTCGTGCGTGCCAGCCAAGCAGGCAGCAACTCGGGGTCAACTACGTAAGGAGCGGTGCAAAACCGAAGAACACCCTCCGAAATGGTGTTCTCCCCCGCCACAAGACGTGGCCCATAGGTATCCAAAAGTCGCTGCCTGACGGGAACGGACATGCTGGCACAGGGGGCAGCATTCAGTGTGCCACCATCTCTCGCGCGTGCGCCGAGTAGGTGGCCTTTAAGGCGAGTGAGGGTGGCAACGAACTCGGTCAGGCAATATCGACAGCGCACTATCCTTGCACCGGACTTGTTAGACTTGTCGGGAACCGCCTGACAATGTCCACCTCGTCCCACAGATCGGCAAGGTTGGAATGCACCATCTCTGTAGAAAGGACTGGGGAAAGAAGGCAGAGATCTCTGTGGGTGCGATAGGAGTCGGAAGGCTTGAAAAAACCACAATAAAGGCCGAAATAGCAATAGCAGGGGAGGACGCAATCAGTGCAATGCGAAGACAGTCGGGAGGGCGCGGAAAGTAGGGCGATGGGCATACAACAAAGAGGGCGCGGACAGCAGGGAGGGCGCGGACAGTAGGGCGACGGGCAGGGAGAGAGATGAAGCGAGGGGGGGATTAGGTTAAAAAAGAAAATATTAATATATTAAATATTAATATATTAAATATTGAAAGATATTATATATTAAAAAATAATATATATTGTGGTACCGCGGATTAGTATGGATCCGCGGTACTACACTGGATCCGCGGATCCTGGTACCGCTGGATCTATGATATATATATATATATATATATATATATATATATAGAGAGAGAGAGAGAGAGAGACCTATTTATGAATCTGTTTTATTCACTGATAATCTGTTTCGAACGGTCCATTTGGAACGGACCATGTCGAAACAAAGTTTCATTAAATGGAATGCACTTGTTTCAACTTCCACAGAAATTCTGGTTAAGATTAAAGATTAATTTGGAAAAGACAAGGTAATAATTTTTAACACATATCAACCATTTGTGCACATGTGAACTCTTATGCCAGATGACCAACCTTGGTGGTAGTTTTCTCATAGACATAACTAGGTGTGCTCTTCATGAAGCCAAAGTTTAGCACAAGGCAAGCAGCTACTAGTCAGTTATGAAAAAGCTACTATCCCTAGGCCAACATGAAGCGTATATGCTTCCAAGATGCACGGATTCAGACTCAAGGATCACTTCTTTGGCAGTCTTGTCACACTGGTCTCTACATATGTCGTAGAGAATGTGTGCACCAGAGTTGCATATGATTGGGCTCATTTATTTTCCATGTTATCACGCATGAAAATTGTTTTCTCATTAGTTCCACATGGAGCTATATGCGGAGCTCACATGCTTCATTGCAATTGAAAGCCATTTTATGCTTGATCGTACATTTTCAGAGGCTCCTTGCACCTGATCTCACAGATTCCGGTAGGCATTTCTTCTCTAGCTAGACCACGTTAGTGCTTACATTTTACTAGTTGTCAATCCTAACAAAGATTTTATTTCTATGATGGAGACACAATCAGCTCTCACATGATGACATTCTTTATGATTTCTGATGATCTTATGTACCATATTTGGCACCTTGAAGACATAAAAATAAGTCTTTTGCTAGGTTGTGAAAGAGGCTCGCAATGACTTACTTTTACCTTCAAATCCTCATCCTGAACGGCAACTGAGCAATTTAAGTGAAAAGCCTAGCACATGTATCAGAGCTGAATACTTAGCTTCAGAATCCATATAAAATGTGTCATATAAAGACAATCTAGAGGTAATGAAATAGTTGCACCAATAAGCTCACCCCTTTCCAGAGAAGGCTGGCTGCTTATATCCAGACATTGATCCACCAGGTCTTGATAATGGAAAATCTGAGCCTCCACTGGAATGAGGCCAGGCCTCATAAGCACTATTTGGTGGCATCTAGTGAACAAAGCACAGAAGATCAGCTACTTGGTTGCAATAAATTGATGATTGAGTCCAAAACTAGAGCATTCAGGCATACACTGGGACTGACCAAAAATGCAGTAGAGCCAAAATCGCCCACATTTTGACGTTTCCGTATCCAGTCATCAATTGAATCCTCTGCTGCTACTCGCTTAGTCCCAAGAACTGTTACGAACATGCAAGCAAATATGTTCTAAAAATAGAGAAAATTTGCGTAATGAAATAACCTACATAA
Organism: Diphasiastrum complanatum; assembly: GCA_029204225.1. Lineage (NCBI taxonomy): Eukaryota > Viridiplantae > Streptophyta > Lycopodiopsida > Lycopodiales > Lycopodiaceae > Diphasiastrum > Diphasiastrum complanatum. The sequence continues at coordinate 65,986,802 of CM055097.1, forward strand.
AATGCAATTTACAGATAAACTCCATCAAAAAGATCTAAAAATTTGACCTCCATCACTGAGTATCAAACTTATATTGAAGTAACATCAGAAAATAATACCTGGATAGGGCTCTGCGGGTAACATAGAACGAGGTGTCGCATGACACTGCTTGCACTGCAAACACATTACAAAATTACATTAGAGCAAGCAGGCCTTCAAAATTTTGAGTTAGGTGAGCCACCAAATGACGTGAATCTAACATCTGAAAGGAATTAAAACTTTCATGTATGTACCAAGATATAAGACAGGAAAATTTGCAGATAATACGTACAGTTTGTAGAAACTTTAAGGAGACAGATATTGTTGCTCGTGAAAAGGTTGTCATGTGCTAGATGGATAGTCTTACACCAGTTCAAGGAGGTCCTATGCTTTTCCAAAACTAGGGACAAGCTTAGATTTTGCTATACATTGATTCCCTCCAGTTATAAGGTATTATAGGTTGCCAAGCTGCACCACAGTTTTTGTGCCTCAATTTTGCTTTTAGCCGTGTGCAAAGAACTTCAGGTTGCTGATTTTTAAGCCTATTATATCTTTTTTAGTCAAGTATGCTTCTGGAGAGTCTAGCCATGATTCTTAGAAAGTAAATGTTGTTTTGCTTTTTTGCTCAGTGGATGTTCTGGCAGCCACAACCACAAATTTTCCACCGATTGAAAAATGTTTCACGAATTGCAGATTCGATGGGCATTGAATCATGATTCCAATTCAGATTAGAGCTGGCTAATTTGAATCGTCAAATCGGCTTGATGGGAAAGGAAACCCAAACAGGAAGAAATTCCACCTATTGAGGTTTTTTTAATTCTCTTTTGTAGAAAACTTTCAGAAAGAAGAGGGAGGGAAGAGAGAAAAGTGCAGAAGAGTGAGGGGAAAGAGAGACTAGTCTGAGGCTTGAAAGTTGTCACTTGAGTTAATAAGAGGAGAGGATGGAAGTAGTGTTTGGGATGATGCACGTTGCTTAGGATGGAGAATAGAATAGATTATACGAAGGAAAAATCAGGAATAGAATTTAGCAAGGATAAAGAAGGTTCTTTGATTCTTGAATGTTCAGAAGAATCTACGAAGTCAAGAATCTAGGAAAGATAGGTTAGATGGAGGATTAAAATCAAGAAAAGGCGATTAGGGAAAGGGGTAAGGGGGTGGGCTAAGGAGAGAGAAAAGAAAATAACTTAGAAGAGGACTTAGGGTTCAGGAATTAGCCTTTACATATCTACTATTAGGATAATTCTCTTCTGTATACTATAGGGTCTTTGATTAGAAATAGTGAGGACAACAGATCCCGCTTGGGATCATGTGACCTCGAGCACAATATTGTGACAACACATGCACGGATGGCCCCCTGTGGATACAATCACATCTTTGATTTCTGCATGGTTATGACATTGTTGATTGCTCGCTAGCGCCAAAAGACATAGGAGTGGCTACCACTCCAACACAGGAGGAAGCTCATCCTCCGACTATAAGTGATTCTCTCTCTCTCTCTCTCTCTCTCTCTCTCTCTCTCTCTCTCTCTCTCTCTCTCTCTCTCAAGAGCGCGTGTCTACTGCTGCTTTGTGGATTTCCGCGAAGCCTTTGATTCTGTGCCCAGGCATCTATTGATACAGAGATTGTGGCTTTCGGGAGGATAATATACGGGCAATTCTAGCATCTAGTGGGGTGGTCAACAAGGTTGTCCACTTTCTCTCTTTGGCCTATACATAGATGAGTTGGATCAGGTTATACGGAGGGAGGTTGTACATTGGGTGACCTTCTTATTGCTATCATGTTATATGTTGATGATGTAGTTTTACTCTCGAGGATGAGGGAGGGCCTGCAGCAGCGTCTAAATGCTCTTCTTTCTTTCTATACACGGTGTGGTTTGTCAGTGAATGTGGCCGAGACCAAGGTTTTGGTGTTCAACACTTCCATATCCTTCATGATACGATAGGAGCTTCTATGGGATGGTCACCCACTTGAGGTAGTTGAGGCCTACACATATTTGGCGTTGTAGTCTCTGGTCCCACACAGGCAGCTGTTTCTCGGTTGCGAAAGGGCCATCCCTCATTGGTAGATCTGCTTCAGCTCACACATCAAGGATGCAACCAGTAAGTGCCGACTCTTTGATAAAATGGTCGTCCCCTCATCCATGTACGCAGCGGAGGCATGGATACCACATCAAATTATATTGGTGGAGTTTGTTGTCCCCCCCATTCAGATTGATACAGCGATTGGAGGAATTCCAGGTCATAGACACACACTATGCTGTAGCAGCTTTGTCCTCATCCCGACACTTACATTAAGAGGGACACTCCTCATGGTATTCTTAGGCCCGTCGTCTCCTTTCCACAGTGGGTATTCAGATTACTGACCTACCTATTGGCAATCATTAGTATATTCAAGGCTGCCTGTATAGAGCATATCTTCAGAGCACTTGGCAAGGTCCACTGAAAACCAAGAGCGAGTCGTTCGCACACATTTTCTATCTCTAGATCTAGCTGGATGTCCTATAGTACCAAGATACCTGTTGGAGAGCATCTCACACAGATTGCGGATAGTGATGGGTCAGTTTTGGGTTTCCTCACATCAGCTAGCCATTGAGACTGGCAGATATAGTGGCACCCCGCGAGAGGCCAGGTTCTGTAGTATGTGTGATACACATGAGGTAGAGGATGAGTCACATTTCCTCTTCAGATGCCCAGCTTACTATGAGATACGAGGGAGATATTACTGCTTATTCAGAGAGCACCCAGTCACACTCTCTACCTTGATATATGAGGACTCCAGATGTGGTGCATTGATGATTTGGAAGATGTCAGACTTGCGGATGATGAGACTGGACATAACTGCCCCCCCTTGATAAAGTTGAGCATCAAGGAGTGCCTATCCCACCAAAGATAGAGACAGGAGGTAACTTGGGTAGTGACTCTGATGGAGAGGCTGAGATTCCAAATGCTTTAGAGACAGTGTCGACACCCAAAGAGATAGCTAGTTCCTAGGCAACAATCCATAGCTCCATAGCAACAGAGACGACACCGACAGTCCACTCGGAGACACAAGTCCACAACATACTTAGCGATAGTTTCACAGCATACTATTCGCCATTTTTTCCAGACTAATGGACATTTATTATACCAGGCTGATGGACTTTGATTGTGCCACCCATCTCATTATATTTGTAGCTATTGTTTCTTTTTAGCTAGCTGCGCTTTTAAGCTCCTCTATGTGCACAATTGACATGTACCTTTTCTTAGTCCTATGTACCTTAGGGTATTAAAAGGACGTTAATAAAGGTCTCTCTCTCTCTCTCTCTCTCTCTCTCTCTCTCTCAGCGCCAGTACAGACCTGACATCTTGACGTGGATACATTTGACTACCATGCACAAACATTATCATTTATGTAGTTATCTTAACATGCACTAGATGTTTTTTTCTTTATTACAGTTTTGGAGTCGTTTATACGCTCCACGGTTACCACATACTTGACATGTATTTCCTTAGTCTTATATGCCTTTTGGCATGGAAAAGACATTAATATAGCTTTCTTTCTTCTTCTTCTTCTTCTTCTTCTTCTCTCTCTCTCTCTCTCTCTCTCTCTCTCTCTCTCTCTCTCTCTCTCTCTCTAAGAAAACACGGGGGAGCCCTCGCTCCCCCTCACCTCCGTCTTCTCCCCCCACACCCTCCCCCCAAACCCCCTCCCTCCTCCCGCTGCACAACCTAACATGCAGCAGCCCAATGCTGCTGCTGCCATGCAGCCCAATCTACTACCCCCCCCCCCCCCCTCCCCTTGCTAATCTACCCTCGTCGTCCTCCCTACCTCCATCTCCTGCTCCAAGAAAAGTCTCCCACTCTGAAGAGCCCTATACCCCTGCTAAAGCAGTCGAAAACTATGTGTGATCCTAGTTCAAGACTATATGAACTCTACTGTATGCCAATTCGATGAATCAAGAAAAGAAATTATTTCTACTTGTTGGCCATTTCAATTAGCAGAATCAGATCTGGAAAAAACAGATTCTAACTGACCTCTAATCACAAGTAGTGATAGTGCCTTTCCAATAGAAACCATATGCTTCTGATTTCATCAATTTCTGACAAGTATTCAAAGAGAAATGAAAGATTTTACAAAACTGAGGCAGCGCCCAATCACAAATAATTGATGGTTGTTTTGGCTCCAGAAATGCATTAAATGGAAGTGGAAATGGTATGAATGGTAGCGCCCTCCTCCTACAATCAATTTGCACTTGATCTCATCAGATTTGGATGAGTGATGAGGGAGAAACACTTGAAAAACCAGATCTGACCGAACAACGAATTCCTACATAAAAAGTAGATCAAGAAGACACAAAAACAATGAAGATGGAAGATGCCTCCAATCTCTCTCTCTCTCTCTCCAACTCGTGGAGCCTCTATTAAATAGAATTTGTGTATGTACAATGGTTGGCATGCAATTGCCAAGTGTCTAATTTCCTATGCATGCATGTCATGGTAGGTGGCAATCTAACTTATTCTCCCCACATGTGCATGGGGGTCTACCAAACTCAAATGGGTCAAAGACATCATCATGCAAGAAGGCCTTCCACGAGTTTGGTAAAGAAAAAATATTTGCCTGAAGGCCTTCGACGAGTTTGGTAAAGAAAAAATATTTGCCTAAGTTATTTAGGCCTTAAAAATTTGGACCCAATTATGACCATGTGCCATGTACTATTTCCTTAACTAGGTTTACAAGTTCAACAACTCCCCCTTAAACCTGTTAAATAAATAACTCCTAATGTCTCCCGATGTTTTTCAAATAAGCTCTTATCCAAAGGTTTGGTGAAGATGTCGGCTACCATGTCTTCACTTTGCACATACTCCACTTCGATGATTTGTTTTTCCTCCAAATCTCTAATGTGATGATATCTCATAGCTATGTGCTTAGTTCTTGGATGAAATACGGAATCCTTGCTTAGTAAGATAGCTAAAGTGTTATCCATGAGAAGTAAGGATTTTCTTGACAAACTCCAAGCTGGTTCAAAATGTATTGCATCAATAAGATTTCATTGCACGCTTTTGTTGCTGCCACATATTTCGATTCACAAGATGATTGAGCAACAATTGATTGTTTCTTGCATACCCATAAAATAGCAGCACCTGCCACTAGACAAACACATCCAGAGATGCTCTTTGAATCATCCTTCCTAGACATCCAACTTGCATTTGTGTAGGTGATTACCTCTATGCTTTTGTCAGGTGAAAAATGAAGTCCATAGTTTATAGTATGCTTGAGATATTTCAAAACATGTTGTGCTAACTTCCAATGTTTCAAACTTGGATTAGCATTGAATTGACTAAGGCTGAAAACTGAAAAAGCTATTTCAAGCCTAGTCCATGTTGCTAAGTATATAAGGGAACAATGAGATGTGGATAAGGAATAAGAGCCATCTGCTCTTTTTCCTCTTTGGTTGTAGGACAATCATCCTTTGATAATATGGTTCCCGTAGACATAGGAACCATTTTCCCCTTACAATCCTGCATGTTAAACCTGTCAAGAAGCTTTGAAATATAGAGAAATTGATGTAGGAAATAGTTAGAATTTTCCTTTTCAATTTGCACAGCAAGGTTAACTTTGGCTTCTCCCATATCTGCAATTTCAAATATAGAGGATATTTGCTATTAACTATCTCCATATCTTTCAGGGACTTAGTAGCAATCAATGTATCATCAACATAAACACCAATGATTACAATTTCCCCATTAAGGTACTTTGTGTAAACATTTGGATCAGCACTAATAGGGGTAAAACCAAGAAACTTCAAACCTTCATCCTTCTTTTGGAATCAGGCCCTTGCTGATTGCTTTAGGCCATAGATGCTCCCCCTTAAAGAGCAAACATCATTAGGAAATTCATGGGATGTAAATCCCTAGATGCTCCCCCTTAAAGAGCAAACATCATAAGGAAATTCATGGGATGTAAATCCCTCAGGCTGCTCCATGTAAAGCTCTTCTTGTAACTCTCCATAAAGGTAGGCTGTTTTTTTCATCCACTAAGTGGACAATCAAATTATGTTGAGCAACAAATGCAAATATATATCTCACACTAGAATGTTTGATAACCGGGGAAAAAGTGTCAAAGCACCAAACTTGTATGAAATATCCATTTGCACTTCATTGCCTTCCTTCTTTCGGGTAGAGGTTTGAGATCCCATACCTTCCTTCGATGCATGGAATCTATTTCATCTTGCATGGCTTGCAACCATTTGTCTTTTTCCTTTCCTTATAGGATTCGGGTTCTCCTACAAAATAACATACTTCAACAAGATATTCATGTTGACTCTGCCTCATGGGCTCCTTACCAAGCCTTGAGGATCTTCGAAGTAGCTCTTCAGGTATATCTCCATGCTGAATTCTTCTTGGTCTTGATGAGCTTCCCGGATCTTGTGAGCAATAATTGGCTTCCTCCCCCACCATAGTTCATATGGAGATTTTGGACAGGAAGAAGTTTTCAATACTCGATTGAAGAGGTAATTGGCTGCTCCAATTGCATCGGCCCAATATCTTTTGGGAAGATTTGCATGAGCAATCATGCACTTGGCTGCCTCCACCAAAGTCTGATTTCTTCTTTCGGCAACTCCATTGTGTTGGGGAGTATAGGCTATAGTAACTTGATGTGTAAGGCCCTTTTGTTACAATAGTCTAGAAATTCATTAGAAATATACTCTCTTTCTCCATCACACCTTAAAAGGATGAGTTTTTGTTTTGGAGTCCTTTCTACAAAAGCTTGATACTCTTTGAACATTTCAAATGCCTTGGATCTTTGCTTTATGAAATACACAATATGCATCCTTGTACAATCATCTATGAATGTAATGAGTATTGAGCATCATCTAATGAAGGAACATTCATAGGACCACAAATGTCAGTATGAACCATTTCCAAAGGCTTCTTAGCTCAGAAAGCTCTTAAAGGGAGATCTATGCATCTTCCCTTTGTAACAAGCATCACATTGGAGATTAGAAATACCTTCTTGGATCTTACATCCAACAAATTGACCTATTGAGCTTCTTTCATGACGTCTTCAAAAGCTCATGTTAGGTGTTCTTGCAAGAATTGTTCTAAGTGAGTCAAAAGAGGTAGGAAGAGCACCAAGAAAAATAGATAACTTCTGGCCATTATTAATGGCATATTCTTGTCCTGCAAGAGCTAGAAAGTAAAGTAACTTTTCATTTCTGATATAAATTTCTTTATATCACGTTACCACTCCACGTCATTGTATACAATCTATTTGACATATGTACAACTTCAGAAGTGGATTTAGTTTCAAATTTGTTTTTTAGATAGTTCCAAATATCTTTGGCACTATTCATTTCAGATATTTCAAGTAGGATGTCTTCTGAAGCGGAAAGACTGATCCAAGCAAATGCTTGATCATTCTTTTCAAGCCACCTATCTCGATCTCTTTGTGTAGCTTCATCTGCTGGTGGGGTTCCATTAACAATCTCCCATACTGCATTCCTCTTGAAGACCAGCATAACCTTAGTCTTCCAAATGGAATATTGTCTTCCATTTTCCAATATAAGGCCAACTGGATTTAAGGTGAGTAGACTTGTGTTTGCCATCTCTGATTGCATGTTTCATGTAAACAAAGCTCTGATACCACTGTTGTGAAATGATGATGCTAGAATAGCTTGAAATTATGAGCTCAAGACCCTAGTAATGTTGACTTCAAGGTCTACTTGATCGTAACATAACTAGGAATGGAACATGCAATGTAAAATCTTGACATGCAACTGTCATGCAAGTAGAAATGGAAAAACAAGCAAGTTGTGGATCCCAAATTTGATCCTAGTTCAGGTCTATATGAACTCTACTCTATGCCAATTCGATGAATCAAGAAAAGAAATGATTTCTACTTGTTGGCCATTTCAATTAGCAGAATCAGATCTAGAAAAAACAGATTCTAATAACCTCTAATCACAAGTAGTGATAGTGCCTTTCCAATAGAAAACAAATGCTTCTGATTTCATCACTTTCTGACAAGTATCCAAAGAGAAATGAAAGATTTTACAAAACTGAGGCAGCGCCCAATCACAAATGATTGATGGTTGTTTTGGCTCCAGAAATGCATTAAATGGAAGTGGAAATGGTATAAATGGTAGCGCCCTCGTCCTACAATCAATTTGCACTTGATCTCATCAGATTTGGATGAGTGATGAGGGAGAAACACCTGAAAAACCAGATCTGACCCAACAGCGAGTTCCTACATAAAAAGTAGATCAAGAAGACACAAAAACAATGAAGATGGAAGATGCCTCCAATCTCTCTCTCTCTCTCTCCAACTCGTGGAGCCTCTATTAAATAGAATTTGTGTATGTACAATGGTTGGCATGCAATTGCCAAGTGTCCAATTTCCTATGCATGCATTTGCATGCCTACTTGCATGCTGCATGCATGTCATGATAGTTGGCATTCCAACTTATTCTCCCCCATGCACATGTGCATGGGGGTCTACCAAACTCAAATGGGTCAAAGGCATCATCATGCAAGAAGGCCGTCCACGAGTTTCGTAAAAAAAAAATAGTTGCCTAAGTTATTTAGGCCTTAAAAAATTGGAACCAACTATGACCATGTGCCATGTACTATTTATTTAACTAGGTTTATAAGTTCAACAGTTCCCTCTCCCCCACACTCTTTGGTGATGAGCTTGAAAAAGCCATCAACCAAAATGGTGATATTCGATGCAAGCTTGGTGATACACTTAAGCTGACAATGTAGCATCGCTTTCTTCTTCTAGTGAGGGGTTGTAGCAGCATTTGGATAAATTACAGGTTGTTGGGGACTTATTTGGTTTGACTGTGCATACCAAGATAACCCAACTTATGATGCTTAATACCACCAGGTCCTTTATGCAACGATAGGAGTTTACTCTAGGAGGGCAACCCCTAGAGGTGGTATCGATACTCTTACACTTATTTAGGGACATACTTCATTGGACCTGCTTTCAGCATGAGACACGTCGCCACAGCTAGACTACGGAAGGGTCATGTTTTTCTGGTTAGTGTTTAGCAATTCTACTTCAGGAAGCACATTCGTAATGCCTCAAGTAACTGTAGATTATTTGACACCATTGTTTCACCTACAGCTATGTTTGCAACACAAGCTTGGTGCACAGGGATTCCCGATTCAGAGTGGACTAGTATGTCTCGTCTACAAGTCACTATGCTTGCACGTAGGATCCGGGCCAAGACTCCGTTCCTCACCAAATTATCCATATTGAGTTTCTTGTTACACCACTTCAGGTTGAGGCTATTTTTAGGTTGATTACATACATCCAAAGACTGATGAGTCTTCCACTTTCATGTTATCCATGCATACCTCTTCTCTCTTCTCAACAACTTCATCACCAGGGTCATTGGTTATCATCGTACTCCTAGGCTTCTCGTCTCTTAGGTACCTATGGCATGGCTATTTCGAATTTACTAGAGGGATCCCATCAGTACGTCATGGGGGTTACCCATCGTGCACATTCTCACGTGACTTGGTAGGGCCCTGTTGGAGTCAAACCAGATTTCTACCATTGTTGTTTCCTAGAGCTGGGTATCGTCGAGGTCCCAATTTTACCTCGTTACTTGGATAGTGGACTCTCACATCGCCTCCATTTTACAATGGGATAGTTCCGAGTTTCCTCATACTAGTTATATGTGAAGACTAGGCACTTTCAAGGCATTCCTCACATGGACAGACTTTGTCAGATATGTACATTGGGGTAGGTGGAGTCATAGGAGCATCTATATTCAGATGCCTTGTTTATTATGAGATCAGGGTGTTAACTTACTGAGGATATAGTGCAATATATAGGTCACAACCTCAATCACCATAGCTCAAGCACCACAAGCTCTCAAAGATGGCACAGCAAAAGTTAATTGTATTACAAAGAAAACTATACATAAAGGACACACTCAACTGCATGTCTCTGACAAGTGTCACTAAACTAGCCTACCACCTGCCAGTCCACAGTTAGGCCCAATATTGGCCACATATACTGACAAAAAACCCGAGACATGCCCTTGAGTATAGCATAATGAGATCAAAAATATATCGTACATGCTAATTTCCTATATGTGTGGCTACCCACCTAGTTCAAGTAGCTAGTTACGGGGTAGGTGCCCCCAACACATATGTTGATAGCAGGTCACGTCCCGATCACTACTGAAAATAGTAACTGTAATCAACTGTACATTTATTATAGTATCACATTTGATGCTTACATAAAATATATATCAGATCAACTCTAATTTCTAACACTCTCCCTTAAGCTCAAATGTGATAGGGGTGAAATATAAACAACCTGTAGCAATGTCTAGACTATCCAAAGGACGTTATGCATATCCTTGTATTATGTACCATAACGGTACGCCCTTCAGTGACGGCCTCACAAGGGGCATGACACAGGACTGGAGTTTTCGACATGTTTGGGTGCCACGCATCACCATCCTAGGTGGTCACGTGTCGCTGGCAGGACCGTGCTTGATGGGACCCACTGTGCTATGCCTATTTAGTGGTGGGGTTTCCCTCTTACCATTCACTCACTCTACTCGGGAGTTGGTGGATGGAGAGCACATGCATGAGCCAGGATGTATCTCCAGGCCGGAGATGTGTGCTAGGGAGAGCTGAGTGCAATGGCTGGTAGTATGGGATGCCAGTTATCGCCGGAGGCTCAACTAGGCATGATTGTGTCGATAGCTCCAGTGCATGGGGGTGGGTCGGTTGTGACCCTACGGATGGGCGGTTACGGTGCGTCGTCATGGGGTGTGCGGAACCTTTAAGGCAGTCGATGATCCTAGGGAGTTGTAACACCTTGCTACCCTGTACATGGCTCACACTCAAGCACACCATCAAACCACCAAGTTTGGCACACAATGTATCATGCAAACACAATGCTCACATAAAGAGTCTACCACACTCTTAACCAACTTACTTGTCCCCCATCCGACTTGAACACAAATGGACCACATAAGCGACACTGAGGAAATCCCACTGCCACCATGAACATATCATCCTCCATCTAGATAGGCTGACATCCTATCAGGCACTTCCAAGCACAAACCTATAAAGTTGACATCAATGAGCGACTAAACAACCCTAACGAAATCTTACTGCCAGCATAAGACTATACCCTCACCAGATAGACAACTGGTAGATAAATCACCAAGTCACTGAGCATAACAAATGATGACTTTGCTTCTTCGCGTAGCATATGCATAATCAACAAACTCCGACTCTAATCTAGACTCCCATGACAAGGCAACATGCAAGCACACACATTCATGCAAACCAACAAGAATGATAAAGCGTCAAATAAATCACCAAGGACTGCCCAAAAGTCGTATCCTGTCATACCAACACCTCTGCCACCTATAGATCCACTGCTACACCGAGCTACTGAGAGCATGAGACTCTAACATTTTATGAGAAAAGAGTTGCCTTCGAATCGCTACTACCAGTGAGCTGCTGTGGCCAAGACCTTCTCTATTTCTAAATACTCAGAGATTGTATGGAGCTATCAATGCCTTAGCTGAAATGGAGAGCCTACAGGAGGAGGATTCGATGGAGCTCAAGTCTGGGCGCATGCTTGGTGAATCCCGGATGTCACTCTAAAGAAGGCCTCACATTCTCTACTGACAATGGGTTTGCTATTGATGTCGTTAAGGATATTTCCTTGAAGGATGTGGCTGGTTGCATGCACCATGGACTAGAGAATTAGGGCCCGAGGCATTACAGCTTTATGAAGTCTCTTCATTTGATTTTTCCCAATACTTGCTTACTATCCAAGGTCTCATTATGCGGCTATCGGCTTCCTTTGTCCGATCCACAACAATCTGGCCCGCTCTTAACTGTGCTCTTGCGTCTTCTTTTTTTATGTGCGCCTTCGCAAACTCACATTCTCAAACTCACAAGGTTATTGAGGACAAATAACGCATTTCATACAAATCACGGTCTGAAGTGCTTGCTGCAAAGATCCGTTTGTAAGAGATTTTATTAGCAAGGTCCTAATCTTTGTATGTAAAGCGATGGTAGTGGTTGGAGTCTGAACAAAAGGGAAATGAAATTCTGCAAGAATAACTAAGTATCTCTGTATTTGCAGGATGCATAGAGCAAAGCTTGTCAGAAATGCGGGCAAAGACAGTGTAGTAGGCAAATGCTACAGCATAACGAACTTCTACTGCCATATCAGCTTCTTGTGCATATTCAACAAAACATTAAGTGCTAAGGTTGGTGGATCGAGAAGGTTCTACACTCGGCCTCATTTACAGGCCAAGCCTGCATCACTTATACGTAGTACATAGAAACGGGGGGGGGGGGGGTTAGGCGTAAGGTATGCCTGATGGATTTGCATGTTGAGCCAAAGACAGCATCACATGCAGAGGTAACAGCGGCCCCCGGTGTTACGAGCTCGTAACCAGTGCCCAACCCTAGAGAACACATATAGGTCAGATACCACAGTCAGGGTCGTGTCCAGCGTACATGACCAACAGGGCAAGACAGTGTGAGTAGTGTGCCCAGCACGGTCCATAGTCATGGCGGGCCTAACACAGCCTAGGGACCCTGTCAGCAGGATAGGGCCCCCAGTTGGGTCCCGACGTGTAGTCGGCCACGTCAGTGCCACGTGGTCGACACTTGGCAGTAGCATGCCACCAGTCCTCACACTGGGCTAGGAGGGGCTTACTCTAGATCAGGGAGTAGGCAAGGTTGGGTGGATCAGTTAGTGTTTGCCCTACTGTGGTGTTAGGATCTATTACACTGGTATCAGAGCCATCTCCATCCTAGGGAGTTCAGGAGCAGCAGTAGAGAAAGCTATCAGAAGATAGGAAGTGTTTCTCAGGTTCTCAGAAAGGATTTAGAGTAGAAACCAGCGAGCAGGTCCATCGTTGTGGGATCAGAGAAATCCAAGGAAGTTTGAGGGGTTTTCAAGCAAATTCTCTTAGCAGGGCCAGCGCTGGACAGGGAGGTGAAAATTTGGTTTTTCATCACTGTTTTTGAGAATTTTTCAGTAGTTTGAACATCAAACTAGATTGCCACAGACCAGCGACCTACTACTTGAAGTCAGATCAGAATTTCAAGCAAGTTTTGGGCCTTAAATTTTAGAAAATTGGGCCAGACAGGTGGCTGTCCAGCCAGCGAGGGTAGGGAGACACCAAAATCAGAAATTGAAATACTTTTTGGGTCTCAAATCAGAAGTAAATAAGCCAGTTGGGTTGCAATCAGACCAGCGAGCTACTATCCTCAGAGAACCGGGAAATTTGGCACCGTTTTGAAGCTTCAAACTGGCATTTTTCGGGACAGCAGGTCTGAAATCTTGGGGAAAAGAGCTGAAAGGGTTCCTCTTCATTCTTTCTTTGGAAGTACAGTCCTCAGAAACAGCTAAGTCATCTTTCCTTTCCCTTGTACAGATGTAAATTAGTCTTTTAGACTTTTTTCCTTCAGAAGTTAAGGTAGCTCTCTTTCAGTTTCGAAGATGACCACTCCTCAGGGACCTGATCAACCCCAGGAGAGAGGCTTCGACGAACTTGAAACAGAAGCCTTGGCTTACAGAAAAGGGAAGGAACCCATGGAAGTAGAAGAACAGGAACAGTTCGCCGAAGAACTCGACGAACTAGTTACCAAGGAGCAGTTCCTCCAATTGGTAACAGAAGTGGATGATCTAAAGTTGGCATTAGCCAATTTCAAGTCCAGTGTGGACGACTCGTTCGCTGAACTCAAAAACTTGATTTTGAGTTCCGCGAAAGGAAGCCTTCCCTCCACTTCTCAGTTATCCCCTTCTCCACTTCCATCAGTTTTGGGTGAGACTTTACGGTCTCACCCCAATGTTTTTAAAGATTTAAAACCTCCTACTTTTAATGGGGAAGAGAAGGATAGAAATGCAGATATTCTACAAACCTTCCTCAGCAAATGGAAGAACATTCATGCTCTTAAACAGACCCCTGACCATTTGCAAGCAATTGAGGCCAGTCTTTCCTTAGGGCCTATGGCCTATAAGTGGTGGTTAAATCTCCAGGAGACTGGGCAGACTCCCCGGTCATGGAAAGCTTTTGAAGAAGCTTTCCTAAGAGAATTCCTACCAAAAAATGAACTGGATAGAGCCTGGGAAGCCTGGGAAAGAACAGTAATGGATAAATCCCTCATCCAATATATCTCGCAGTATCGAGAAGCAATTTTAAAGATTAAAAATATGAATGACTATCAAAAAATCAGGGGATTTGTCCGTGGCCTCAAAGTTTAATATAAAGTAGAGGTCCAGAGAAACTCGCCTACTACCCTTGAGCAAGCTCTCAGATATGCTCAAATCTATGATGATTCAGTGGGTAGGAAGAAGGCAAGACAACAGCCACTTTCTGAGCAGCCTTCTCAGAAAGACTTTCAATTTAAAAAGAAATTTTTAAAAAGAAAGAAAGAAGACAAATTTAAAAGTGAAGCTCCTCAGAAACGCCCTTCACTCATACAGCCCTTAAAACCAGATGATTTTGAGAAAGCCAAACAAGAACGTTTGTGCTTTGTGTGTATGGGCAAGGGACACACAGTCAGACAGTGTCCCAAGGGGCCTTTCACTAAAAAAGATAAGAAAGATAAAAAACAAGTTCATCTTGTTCAGACTGTATGTTTCTCCAGTGACTCGGCAGCTTCCGAGATCAAAGTGTATCATGAAGATCATGAACACTATTGCCAGCTGACCTCTGCAATGCTAGCGAGACCCTTCAGCTTTGGGCCGCATGACCTAGTACGTGTGCATGGGAAAGTTGGTAACCAGTCAGTAAGAGTCATGGTTGATGATGGGGCAACCCATAATTTCATCAACCACACCCTGGTTAAAAAGCTTAAACTACCAGAAGTACCTAGTCAGCATAGGTACATAATTTCATTAGCTAAGGGTGAAGATAAAAAAATATGGGAAACTATGGTAAGTAAGTTAAATCTTGGTATTCAGGGGACCAAGATGAAATAAACTTTCAGATGATGCACCTGGATCGAACAGACATTGTTCTCGGGATAGATTGGCTCTACAGTTTAGGACCTTCCCTCCACAGAAACTATCAGGAGAACACCCTCAGGTTTCAGCATAAAGGCCGAGAGATCCAGTTGCATGGGGAGCACGATGTTCCCAACAGCCCTATGGTCTGCAGTTCAGAACTCTGTCAGCTAATCGGAGACGAAGACCATCAGGTATTCTTATGTGACTTTCAGTTTATTCCTGAAGTTTCTATTTCCAGTTCTATTCAGCAGAAAATCAGTAAATTAGAAACTTTATTGTCTAAATTTAAAGATGTTTTTCCTGAAGATTTACCACATGGTTTACCACCTACAGAGAGGTAGATCATGTAATAAACCTAGTACCAAGTACAGCACCTGTTTCTAAACCTCCGTATCGGGTCAGCCGAACAGAGGATGAAGAAATAACTAGGCAGTTAACAGACTATCTTGGGAAAGGCCAAATTCAGACCAGTAGTTCACCATGGGCCTCACCAGTCCTATTGGTGAAAAAGAAAGAGGGGTCTATGCGTCTTTGCGTAGATTACAGAGCCCTCAATAAAGTCACAATTAAGAATAAATACCCTATGCCTCGGGCAGACGAGTTGTTTGATCAACTCGACGGGGCTAAGTTTTTCAGCAAAATAGACCTCAGATCGGGATATCATCAAGTCCGTATAAAATCGGAAGATGTCTCGAAAACAACTTTTAGGACTCGTCACGGTCATTATGAGTTTAAGGTGATGCCATTTGGGCTCACAAATGCTCCAGCTACCTTTATGACCTTGATAAACAGTGTCCTCAGACCATACTTGGGTAAGTTTGTAGTCGTATTTTTAGATGACATCCTCGTTTACAGCAAAACGAGGAAGGAGCATCTAAAACACCTCAGAAAGGTGTTTCGACTGCTCAGAAAGCATAAGCTTTATGCTAAACAATCCAAGTGTGAATTCTTCGTTGAAGAAGTAGCATATTTGGGTCACATTATCTCTTCGGATGGGATTAAGATGGACCCAAATAAGGTTAAAGCCATACTCAGTTGGCTGAGACCTCAGAATATTTTGGAACTCCAGATCTTTCTTGGTCTGGCGGGATATTACAGACGATTTGTCAAGGAATATGCTCAGATAGCAGTTCCTATGACAAATCTTCTTAAGGGGAAGGGAAAGGAGTTCATTTGGGAGTCCGCACAACAAGAGAGCTTTGATGCTCTCAAAACAGCCTTAGCTACAGCACCAGTTTTAAAAGTCGCCGACCCCAATCAGCCATTTGTGGTCGAAACAGATGCTAGCGACTTTGCAGTAGGTGCTGTGCTAACTCAGAGTGGACGACCAGTTGCGTTCGAGAGTAAAAAACTCAAGCCAGCTCAGACTAGGTACAGTGCCTATGAAAAGGAACTCTTTTCTATAGTCCATGCCCTTAAGACTTGGAGGCATTATTTGTATGGTGCCAACTTTGAGGTCCTGACAGACCATGAGAGTCTCAGATACCTTTGCAATCAACCTGAGCTTAGAGGTCGGAAAGCTCGTTGGGCAGAGTTGATGCAAGAGTTTGACATGTCTATCAGATATAGGCGTGGAAAATTCAATACAGTAGCAGATGCCCTTAGCAGAATGCCTATGATAAACGAGCTGAGTTTTACTCAGATTCGTAATGAGTTACTCGAGTCCTTGAGAGGGAAATGCCAGCATGATGCATTCTTCTCTATTATCTGGAACTCAGTCCAGAACAGACAGTTACAGACTCCAGAACCAGTTCCCGGGGCTGGTGCCAGTTCATCCAAGAATACGGCAGCTTCCGTTGAGGATGACGATGAGTCCGAGTATACGTCGTCAGATGACGTTGAGGATTCTGAGCCTGTATTACCCAAGCAAACCCCAGTGGTTGAGGGTCAGTTGACTCAAGGATTCAAATGGAAACAGTATTCCATTCAGGATGAGTACTTGCTCTATAGAGATAGAGTATGTGTCCCCAATTCAGAGGATTATAGGCAGCAGGTCCTATATGAATGTCATGACAATCCTAGCGCGGGACACCCAGGCATACAGAAGACCTATGAGCTTCTTCGTAGGCAATTTTTCTGGCCCAGTATGAAAAAGGACGTCCACCAGTATGTGGTCAAGTAAATAAAGCAGAGCGTTTAAAGGCAGGAGGGTTGTTGCATCCCTTAGAAATACCAGCTGGTAAATGGGAGAGTATCTCCATGGATTTTATAGTAGGCCTGCCTAAAACCCAAAAGGGTAATGACGCTATATGGGTCACAGTTGACCGTCTGACCAAAATGGCTCATTTCATTCCGACCAAAACAACCGTTAGAGCTCCAGAGTTAGCGAGGTTGTTTGTAGACGGGCTATTTAAATTGTACGGTCTACCTTCCGGCATAGTCAGCGACCGGGACAGTAAGTTTACTGCAAATTTTTGGAGGGCAGTATTCCATCATCTCCATACTAAACTTAATATGAGTACCACCGACCATCCACAGACGGACGGTCAAACAGAAAGGGTAAATCAAGTGCTGGAGGATATGCTTCGTGCATACGTCAGCAAGAAGCAGACTAATTGGGAGGAGTATCTCTCGATATTAGAGTTTGCTTACAACAGTACCAAACATTCAGCTACGGGATACAGCCCATTTATGCTGATGTACGGTTTTCAGCCACGCTCACCCACAGCTGTAACATATTGATCATTCTCATGAGGCATATGTGGAATGTGAATCAATTTCCATGTTTTTGTATCATATACACTTAGCAGTGAGCACTATAGTTTGCACTATGTGATTGCTTTCAAGTTTCAGTTTTGGTATGCAACGTGCTAAAGCCTAAATGCTTTGTTCAATTAGTGAATGGACTTCAATGTAATATGCTTTGTTCAGTTAGTAATAGTAAGTACTTACAAGTTACTATGCTTTGCAATGTGTTTAAAATTGTTTTTACATCCCTAAATGTTGTTCCCACCCCAACACATAGTTTTAACAAAAAACCAAAAAAACAAAAAAAAATTGCAACGTTCCAATCCGAAACACTACTAGATCCCGAAACACAGCATTCTGGAATGCTACGCATCTCTGGATAAGTATCATGGGTCACACTTATATCGATTGTCATTTGAACCATATATTTTGGGCTATATGATCTCATAATATTATTTGGGATTTATTAGAAGGTTGTATAATCATTGTTGGTCCTCCAACCCTAACTCGTAGATTGCACGACCTCGGAGAGTATGGATAGGGCTATGAGCCTCATCATTGTTGGTTGATTGATCAAATGCTTAACTCTTGGTTTTTTATTCTAGTGAGTATCTTTATTCTCCATTACTCTATCACTACATTTTGCACTCTCCTCTCTATGATCTATTTCATATGCAATATTTTTCCTATAAATAAGCTTCAAAAAGAAAGCTACATTCTACAAATATCTGCAAAACATGTGTTGAATGTAGTCTAAGCTATTCTTTAAGGACATCAAGTCTCAACAAATAAACCTGTATAGTTTAGATCTTTCCCTTCTTCACTTGGGGTAAAGAGACAAGATGTCACGGATTATGTAAGTTTGGCATGGTTCAATGTCGATAGGGATTCCTTGGTTTGTTACTGTTAGTATTATAAGTTAAAATCTTCAAGCTCCATGCTCCAGCATAAACACTCAACCTCTACCAATTAATTTGAAACATAGCGGTTAATCTAATTTGCAATTCAATGACTTGGATAGGCGGCAAACTTTGAAGACTAAAAAGCTAACACTAATTTCTTAACTAGTACTATAAGGGCACCTCATTTTCAGAGAAGCTGGGTCACATAAACTGATGCTGAAAGAGACTTTCGTCGTATCAAAATAATTTCTTATGAATGTTTCTGCAGCTACTCAAGCAGCAGAAATTAACATTTGAGAGCAGGAAGAGAAGTACCCTTGCATCAAAAGAATAGTTTAGAAATCCGCAGCTGCATACCCAATCTCTAGACTGCCAATTTTCACCTGGCAATGGAACTCCTGCTAGAGCGCCATTTCCATTATCCCAAAAATAGTCAACTTCTGGTCGTCGGGGTCGTGCCATTTCATCCATCATGGCTGAACGTACCGGCGCATCTGCTGGAATTTCGAATGAATCCTTTGGCTCCCCACACTTGTTGCATTCCATTCTGAAAGCATAATTATTGTTCCTGCAGCCTTTTCATTGTGTTTCACTGTGTTTAGTGCTTTATTAACTTAGTCATCCACAATGATTTGCTCATTGTCATTGGTGTCAAAACAAAAAACATGTACAAGAATCAGGGAAAGACAAAAGAGATAACCATTGCAGATCCAGTCGCCTGCCCGCGGGAGCCACTTAGCCTGTGCACGGCTACGGGTAACAACAGCCATTTTAGGCTGCTTGCAGCGATTGCAAGCAGATCTGAACGAATAGTTTAGATTTCCACATTCGCTACAGCTCCAGTCTCCCTCGCGTCCCCCCAGTGACCTAGACATGCCTGCACCATATGGCCACGCGAGAGTGAAAACTACTCGTGACTAATCGCATTTGAGCTGGAAAGGACCGATAGTAAAAAACGAACCAAATATGAACAAGAGATTCTCGAGCATTAGAATCTTTCTATAAAAAGAGTAATCTTATGCCGTAAACGAGAAATCGAAGCAAAGGATCTTACTTTAGCCTACTTCTTGAGTTGAAAGAATGTAAAGTGACTGCACATCGTCTATAGCAGAATAACGAACCGAGTATGACAAGAGATTCTTGAGCATCAGCATCTATCTATAGTGAAAACAATCTGAAGCTATAAATGAGAAAACGAACCAAATGGATCTTCTTATAGCCTACTTCTTGAGCTATGCGTGAAAGAATGTCAAATGGCCTATAAAAGAGAAACGAACCAAATATGAACGAGATTCTCAAGCATTAACATCTACCTATACGAAAAACGATGAAAAGCAGCCATAAATGAGACATCGAACGAAAAGAATCTTCTTATAGCCTGCTTCTGGAGCTGTGATACGACTGCTTTATAATCACGAAATCTAAAATTTAATACTATATCCAGAATCTTTCTGTCAGTTTTTCTAAACTATCTTTATGGCATCAGCTACGAAATGAGATCACCTTGAAGCGTAGATTTTATTTACCCCGCCAAAACAGCTGCATTCATTGAATGAGAAACCAAATTATGGAAAAAAATAGTACAACAACAATTTGTTTAGGAAGATGAGCAGTGGCCATTCGTGATGGCGGATGAGTAAAAGGAAATCGTACCTCTTTCGGCAACGCGGTGCTTCAAGAAGATGTGGAAAGACGAGGGCAAGAAACCCTTGGATCGATCGATCGATCGGGTGTGGTCGTATTTCAGAATGCTGGGAAGAATTTGATTGGGGTTTTGAAGGACGGTTAGCGCGTGGTCACGCGCCAGCCAAAACCTGCACTACTTGACCTTGGCTTTTTGGCAGGGTACTTGTGGTCAAGCCTCAAGGGTGTGCCTTAAACTGTCAAGATGGGCCCTAAGCAAGGGGTAAAGCCCCCACACCGGGGGGCCTTGCTCTAAGCAAGAGACCCACTCCGGCATTAAACACCATGTCCCGAGCTTCGCCGAGGAGAAACAATAGCATTTGCCTTTTGGGCTGCCCAAGCAACTATGCATCTTGGTCTCCAAGGGGAGGCTCGAACTTGAGACCAAAGAAACTTTGGATGTCAAGATAATCAATTTAGCCAACACCCTTGACTTTGTGTGGAAATAAGGACTATGGCATGATGCCTTACCTAAGCCACATCCACAATGTTGTGCCTCAAATGCTTTGGAGAAAAAATGCATCTTGGTTTTCAAGGGGGCTTGAACTTGAGACCAAAGAAACTTTGGATGCCAAGCTAACCAATTGACGCAACCCTTGAATGTACTTTGGAGAAAAAAATGAACCAATTTAAAGCACAAAAAGATGTCTCTGTCTTGGACAAGTTGAGTTTAGTAAGAATGTTCATTGTAGTGGAATCAACGCATGCTTAAACCTCACTCCTCGTGATTTTTGTGCTTTTTGTTTATGCTCAGCCTATTACTTGATGTACATACAATGCATAATTTTACATAAAAAATGGGGGGAGGAAGTCTGAACCTCAACCGAGATCTAGCTTTTTGACAAGTGAAACTTGTTTGTCCCAAAGAAGAAAGGACTGAAACAATTATTCTCATGATTGTTCTTACAATTCTAACAGATTCAATTTTGCTACTTTTTTAATTCATTCAATTGATTTGGTTGAGTATCATTATAGGCATCTATGACAGTCGTGATGAATGTGGAATAATAGGCATCTATGACTGTCATACATTCATCGACCCAATATTCAACATAAATGAGTGAACGATTCAACATACCAGCTTGGTACTTAAAGTAGAACAGCTAGTCAATACACAACACCTTATACATAACATAACACACAGTAAATGCAATAAATGATATTGTATATTGAGTTACTTTAGTACATCAATGAGATCAATAATCATATTCTGCTCTATCTTGAAGATAGCCAATCTCTAGATCAATGCCACACATATCTGCCTAAAATCTCTCTACATATATATAATTGAAGTTAGAGAGTTTAATACATTAGTTATTCTTATAAATTATGTTATATTGAACTGGGTGTTCACAAGTTTAGACTGATTTGAGAGTAGTTTCTATATCTCATTCGCTTCTGTAGTCTGTCACGCTCATGGTTGAAATAAGTTTGCAACTTGGATCAAAGAAAACACAAAGAAATGAATTCCAATTCTCAAAGTTGAGATATATATATTTCGACCTATACTAAGTAAATGGTTGAGTAATACTGCAAACTGTGTCAAATGCCTTGTAATACTACAAATTGTTCAAGTAGCTTATAAAAGGATGATTATATACAAATGAATAGAAGTCCTTGGAAGTAGGAGTAAGATTAACTCCATTACTCTTTTAGCTTATTGCTAGGAATCTTAATAAAAATATATCATATTAATTAAGGTAATATGTTTCTCCATAGATAAGGGTTTTGTCAGCAGATCAGCTACCATTTTGTCAATGTGATAGTAAATCATTTCAACCACTTTATCATGCACTTTCTCTCTTAAAAAGTGAAATTGAATTTCCTAGTGTTAGAGAAAACTTGGATTGAAAGAAATAACAATCAAGATTTGATTATCACAATGTAATGTTGTTGGAACTTCAAATTCTACAATAGTCTTTTGAGCCAGATGACTCATTTTTTACTACTTGAGTGGCTACAATATATCTAGACTCTATGAAAGATAGATAAATGCATATATGCTTTTGACTATTACATGAAATAGGTCCTTGTGCTAAAAGGCACAAAAAAATAGACATGGATTTTCTAGTATCCACATCTGTAGCCTCCAATCTGAGTCTGAATGGGCTTCTTAGATTGGTGCATCCGCTAATTTTTATTATAATTTAAAGCATAGTGCTTTGTGTCTTCGATGTATCTCAAAAACCTCTGCAAAGCTTTCTAATGTGACAGGCTTGGATTTGACTTGAATGTATCTCAAAACTCTCTGTAGAGCTTTCCAATGTGGCAGGCTTGAATTTGACATATACTGAGATAATTCACTAACTACAAAAGCTAGATCAAGGCGTGTGTAGATCATAACATACATCAGTGAGCCAATGAATAATTCATATGGATATTTTTGCATTTCCTTCTACTCCTCTTCAAACTTTGGACACATTTTTCGAGAGTTTGAAGCCTAGATCCATTGGTGAATCTATGGCTTTGCAATCTTTTATGCCATGTTGTGTAGTACATTGATTAAATACCTCTATTGGCTTAGAGTTACTTTTCTTGCAGTTCTATCTCTTTTGATTTCTAATGCCAAATGAGTAGTACATTGGCCCAATATCAGTCATTTTAAATTCCTTTGACAATAATGTCTTGGTCTCAAATAATAATTGATTCAGATTGCTAATAATTAAAGAATCGTCAATATAAAGTGCTATAATTACATAACTTGAGCCTCTATGCTTTATGTACACAATGGAATCAGTAGAACTAGAAATTCATTGATGTTGTAGAGAGAGAATTTATTCTATCAAACCAAGCTCTTGGAGCCTATTTCAAACCATACAAGGCCTTTTGTAATTTATAGACTTTGTGCTTTTGTATTAGAGTATTTTTGTAGATAACAAGTAGTTGAAACTATTTCAGTCCAATTTGTTTTGGGTGGTTGAGCATTTGAAAACATTGTTCTTGCTGCATTCAACAGTGTTCAATTCTTTCTTTCTGCAATCCCATTTCATTGTGGAGTGTAGCTCATAGTATAATGATGATGAATGTCACAAGAAAAAAAATAATCAAAAATTTCATCTGACATAAATTCTCCCTCACAGTCTAAGCGAAGGGATTTAATCTTTACCAATTCGTGTCTCAACATATCATTTAAATTCTTTATAAAAGTTGAATGCTTTGAACTTGTTCTCGATGAATATAGTTTTAGTAAATCTAGAATAATCGTCAATGAAAGTGATAAAACATAAGGCAAATCCTAATGAGGGTGTGCTCATGGGATCACATAGATCATTGTGGATTAATTCGAGAATGGACTTGGCTCTTATAGCTTGTCCCTTTGGGAATTTTATTCTATGTTACATCCATAGTAAGTACATTTCAAAGACATGATTAGTGTCTATGACAATAGAATTATTCATATCCTTGACTAATTTATTACGATGCATATACAAAATAGCCCTCATATTTAACTGATTTAATCTTTCATGCCATAACTGAGTATTTATAGATCTCACATTAATTGTGCGTGCATGATCTTTCTCTATTTGCTAAGAATATTTATTAGATTCTTGATTTAGGATAGTAGGTTGTTTTGTATTGAACAAAACTACATAATCTTGCATGTAATATTGTTCATTGAGCCAAATGTGTTTTCAATTTGACACATGAAGAACATCATGAATCATGTTGGTGATTTCGTCTGGGAATTTGATTAAAATTCATCCTTGGTATAAGGATCTCTAAAGAATAGGATTTTGTGACTTCCGTCTTTATAGAATCAGAGGACACTTAGGTGTACTAAGTGCAAATTGCTGCTCACCGTTAGATTGACTGTTCAAAATGTGCACAGATCTTGGCCCTTGGAAAGACTACCAACTTTCCCACCATTAATAAATGGGGTCTTCTATCATAGCAAGGCATTTTACTTCCACCCCGACTAGTAAAAAGGGTTATTACGCGACATTTTCATTCTACAGAGGTTTGCGAAGTAAATAGAGTAATATATTTACATAACAGAGCCCATGAGAGAGAGAGAGAGAGAGAGAGAGAGAGAGAGAGAGAGAGAGAGAGAGAGAGAGAGAGAGAGAGAGAGAGAGAGAGAGAGAGAGAGAGAGAGAGAGAGAGAGAGAGAGAGAGAGAGAGAGAGAGAGAGAGAGAGAACCCACCAACCATAGCCACAGTCAGCAAAGTCTCTTAGGGGGCAGTTAGCACCCCTGAGATGGGTGCTAACTGTCAACCAAAAGAAATTTAGCATTTTTTGGTAAAGTAAACTTGAGCCCAGGGAACAAGTTGCGTAAAAACAGGTTGTTTAAAATCTCATACAATCTTCCTCTCATGAAGCCATTATTTTGAAAAGCAAGAACAATGTTTTTGACCTCATCCATAAAGGTATCCAGTTCGCTACAACAGTACATGGCAACAATAATCTGAACGACAATTACTTTATACGAGTTCATAATCGGCCTATTGACAAATAAGTGTATATATTGAAAGAACGAAAACGGAAGTTCCCGTCTCTTGTCAAATTTTTTCATATGAAACTTTCCTGATAAAGAATCAAAGGTAGTGGTAATATTCAAAAAATTAATCGTGTTATCCAAAGCGTCTTCTTTTTCTATAGTGAGGTACTCCAAGGGATAGATCCTTAAGGCATTATCATCGACACAAGATTGCATCTTGTCTAGGAATACAAGAGCATTTGTGTTGTTTATGAAACAAATATCATCAATATAATGGAAAGTATGCTTGAAGCCACGTAGGTATTCCACTTTTCCAAGTCTGGCCAGTCTTTTCATAAAATGTATTTTAAAGAATGACAAATACCAGCTACACCATGTAGGGGAACAGACAAAACCCATAGGAATACCACAGACTTGTTTCCAAGTCCTATTTCCTAATCTTATTATGCAATTGTCAATCAGTATATCATTATAATGGCAAAGAGGTTCTATGTCAATCACAGTCCAATTATCAGTCTGATTGGTCACCCATTTCCAGTCAAATTGCTTAAGGCTCGATTTCCACTGATAGGCAAGCTTTTTGTTTTTACAAGACTTGAATGCATACCTTATCATTTTCCGTATTATAATTTTTAGCCCATCCGGACCATTAAGAGGAATATTTTCGTAGCATTTTGCAATGTCAGTGGACCACATGGAGGTGATTTTGTTAGGCACATTAAGATAAAATTCAGTGGATAAGTCGCACTGCCAGAATAGGTTAGTATCCACATTTTGGATGCTCCCGTCTGAAGTTGCCTTAATGCCTGCTCTCTCCATAAGGAGAGGAGTCAGTATACCAAGAGCTCCAGAAATAAACGTGGCCACCTTTGAAAAATAGCAGTCATGTGCATTTATAATCCGTCTGAACATGTTTTTGTGTGCTTTGAAAGTACAAAGTAAGAAAGGTAATCTTCTTTCCCTATTAGAAAATCAAGTATTGTAGTAGCAAAAGTATCTTGAATTTTAACCATAGCCACATCTAGTGTATTATCATTTTCATTTGAAAACGGGGAAAAATCAGGACTAGACAGTCTAACCAAAGCCAAACTTCTTACAAAGTAGATGCACATAAAACACGGATTATGTTGCACCTTATCCACACCATTAACATATAGATTGGTAGTAATCCAATTACGTTCATCAATGGCATTTGTAAGTTTGTTAGTCATAACCCTTTTTCCATGTAGCCACTTGGTATTTTTCAAAAAGTTTGTAACAACATCTTTGCAAATCAAGGCATGTTCCATAACAATCTCATGATCAATATTTTGATAAGTAGGTAAAAAACTTGCCAATTCAAACCATCCACAATTAAGTTTTAAAGACACCTCACTTATATTAGACTGGCACAATGGGATATGATTAAGACCTTTGTTCAAGTCATTCTTTAAAACTTTGCTTCTAATAATTCCAGTATCCATCGAGACAACATGCCCAAAAATTTTAGTAACAAACTCTTTAAAACACTTATTGTAAGCGCAAGTACAAGTTGGAATGTTGTCAACATTGAAATCACAAAAAACTTGAAAGGGTTTATACCATATTTGCTTCAAATGTGGAAAATAAGACCAACCAAATACGATAAGCTCAAAAGTTTCATCAATGTGACCAAAAATATGAAGTAAGGTTTTAGCATATTATTGTTTAACATCAATCCTCTCAAAGCATCTGTTATAATAACGTAAATGTAGAAAAAACTTTCCTTTGTCTCTTCTAACCACTAGTCGTCGTCTACCAGTATTGCTGCCCTCCAATATCCTTGTTTCTTCTATGTCTTCCTGCACATGGATCAATCACGGTAAAAGTTCAGCTTTCTGATAGGAAGATCCCCCTTTCCACCACTGGTTTGTCCTTCTTTGCCTTTGTTTGGAAAGTACTTCCTCTTCTTGTTATTTCCACTGCCTGATATGACTGAGCTTGGATTGTTCAGATTGAAGGAACCCGTTTTTTTGCTAGTATTCTGGAAGTATTTGTCTTGCAAGGTAGAGAAGCTAGGTTTTTTCAAAAGGCGTTCAATTTCTTGAACGTTTTCAGCATCGCCAAGGTGTGCAAGGAGCTTAGCAGTAGGGTTTATGGAAAGTTCAATGGCAGCATCAATCATGTATTGTCGGATAAACAGAAAGACAAGGTGGGACTTGACAACCTCTCTAGCTAGTTTATGCAACCAAAGGAAGAAGGCATTAAGCTGATTTTGCAGAGACGCACCAGGAAAGAAAATGAAAAGATTATTCATTATATACTAGATAGATTGATCAAACCATATGATGGAAGAATTGTTTTTGCATTTATCACCGCATCTGCACTTAAAGAAGGGTCTTTTCCAGTTCCAGATTCTAGCTTGGTGAAGGTTCATTCTATTAAAGCCAATGTCAAAATGGCCAACCTGCTATAAAAGGATGTAACGCGGGAAAGAGGGATCTCTCTCTCTTATTTCATTCATGCTTATACATGGTTCTCTTGGGTTCTACTATCCATTGGTGCACTATATTTGTGATATCTTGCAATTTTATTTGTAGAATGCTCATCAAATGCTATTTTCAAATCCAAACGTGTGAAATATAGTAGCTTACTATTATTGTATGGACAAAAACATTATTTTATGTTTTGGTTCATATTTGATCAAGATCTATTAGAGTTTTCATCTCATTCTTAGTGTAGGTGATGATTTTTCTACGATGGTAAGATTGGTGATATGTTGTCTTTCTAACCCACGATCATTTTGATTTGGATCTTAATTGATCTGAAATCCTTCACATGGTATTAGAGCTTGTGTTTTAGGATATGAAGGAAACAATCATGTCTATCAATGATTTTGAGAAGATATCAATGCTAGAGCATGCTAGATTGGATTCTACACCAAAATCGAGTTTCTTGCATATGTAGATTGGATCTTTTGTAGATCAAAACCATATATAGAGTTATAATCTTGATCAGTTCCGATTTCTCACAATTCATGTTGGATTTGGCCATTTTTTTAGAGCATTGGAAAAGCCTAAGTGGTGGCTAGTAGATTGCACATCAAGTTCTTGGCATTTGCATGTAGATTTTGAACTAATAATTTTTTTGTGATTTTGTCAAAACCCTAATTTTGATTGAATTTCTAGATTGTGAGGTTATTGAACTTCATTTGAGTGTGTTTCAATCTTAGAAAGTGGCAAGAGTCATTAGATTGAGGATAAATCATAAGTTGATCAAGATTTCACTATTCTATGTGTTGATTTGCTGGTATAAGTGCTAGAAGGGAATTGAGTAGTTTCATATCTTTGTGATTCCTTTTGAAAACATTTGTTTTTTTTCAAAGGAGTGTTTTGTGCACTGAAACAGATTGAAATAGAGGATCATGTCATTTCTACATGGCTACATCAGGTGGCGTCATGTTGGAAGCCAATGATAGGCTTACCTCAAGTAACTATACACTGTGAAAAGTGAGAATGTAATCACTTCTTCAGATGAATGATGTTCTGGATATTGTTGTAATTTTGGAGGAGAGACCAACAACACAACAAGATCAAATGAGGTATGACAAGAGGGCCAAGAAGGTTCTACACATGATAAAGATGAATGTTACCAATGAGCTTCTCAAGGAAGTTGGTAAGAGTACTTCACCAAAGGATGTTTGGAATTCATTGAAGAAGCTTTATGAATCCAAGTCTACTTCTAGAGTGTTGACTCTAAGAAGGCAAATCTTTTCTTGTTTGCAAAATGAAGAAAGTCCAAATACTTTTATTTTGAGAGTGAAAGCATTGAATGATGAGTTGGCTTGCATTGATGAGAGCAGTAAGGAAGGAGAGATTGTGCAAATTATTCTAAATGGATTGTTGGATGCTCATGCTATTATTGTTCAAAGTATTGCTATTTAAAAGACTTTTCCAAGTCTGATCAATGAAGAATATAGGCTTCAAGCAAGAGGTGGATCTTCATCAACATCTCAAGTTGGAGAGGAGGCTATGTTCATCAAGGAAAAATTCAAAGGCAAAAGCAAAAGTAAGTTGTCTAAAGAGCAAGATCCAATGGATGCTTCTTTAAACGGAAAAAAGAAAGATAGCTCAAAGCTCAAGTGCTTCTATTGTGGCATCAAAGGACACTTTTCAAGTGAGTGCTACAGGAAGAAGGAATGTTCATTTGGAGGATGTTTTGTTCATTCCATCTATTACCAAAAATTTACTTAGTGTGAGTCAATCGCTAAGTAAAGGCCTCAAAGTTGATGGAGATGCTTGTATGATCAAAAGGAAGGATATATTGATTGCAAAAGGTAAAACGCAAGGGAAGTTGTTCAAACCAGATGCTTGTGTTGTTGCTAACCAAGTTGGATGTGTTGCAAGAGAGCAAATACCGTTTTGGCATAAAAGGATGGGGCACCTCAACTTCAAGTCATTGGAGGTAATGGCTAGAAAACAAGTTGTGATTGGTCTTCTAAGTTCTTTAAAAAGTATCAATCATGTTTGTGAGCCTTGTGCTTTGTCAAAGTCACATAGGCTACCTTATACTAGATCTACATCTAGATCTTCAAAGCCTTTTCAAGCATTCGGATATTCATGGAATTACTACAACTAGCAGTGGAGATAAGATGTATGTAACTTTCATTGATGGTTTTAGTAGATTTTGTTGGATCTATTTAGTAAAGAGCAAAGATGAAGTGTATGATGTCTTTGTTAAGTTCAAGAATGCAAGAGAGAACCACTTTTTCACAAGGATCAAGTTCTATCTACCAAGTTCAAGGTGTTTTGTGATGGGCATGGGATCAAGAGGGAGTATACAACACCAAGGACTCCACAACAAAATGGAGTGGCCAAGAGGAATATTAGGACTTTAGTGAAAGTGCCAAAGCCATGAGGTTAAGTGGGATCAAGCATTATTGTGTGCTAATTTCTTGTGCAATAGGTGGCTGAGTGCTATTTTGGATGAAAGGACACCTTTTGAGATGTTATTCAAGAGGAGACTGGTGTCAAATTTCTAAGAACTTTTGGATGAACATGCTATGTCAACATTACTCTTGATGATAGGACCAAGGAGGATCCATCTTCAAGGAAAGGTCTTTTTGTTGGATTTAGTGAGGTGACTAAAGCCTACAAGGTTTACATTCCTTCTACTAACAAAGTGATTGTTGGTAGAGATGTCATTTTTGATGAGGGGAACATTCCAAATAGTATCTTCAAGCATTATTGATGGTGATGTGGATGGATCTAATATTCTTGATGTTGATGTTAAGGATCCTACTTTAGATGGTGATGATGATGGACCTTCATCAAGTCAAAAGCCAAGGAGAAAATCAACGGAAAGACAAATGCCTTCAAGGCTCACGTATGATGAAAAGGGTAAGCAAGTAGTTTCTGGAAATTATATTGCTTTCCTAACCTCTTTTGATGAACTTACAAGCGTAGATAAAGCAAGGAACAAAGAGGAGTGGATCCAGTCAATGGATCTTGAGTATCAAGCTCTTATGAAGAATGGAACATGGATATTGGTGGAGTTACCGAAGGACAAGTAAGCTATTGGATGCAAATGGATCTTCAAGGTGAAGACAAACCAAGATGGATCTATCAAGAAGTATACAACAATGTTAGTGGCAAAAGGATATGCTCAAGAACAAGGGATTGACTATGACGAGACCTTTTCACCCTTGGCAAAGATGGTAAGCATTCAAGTCATCATCTCACTTGCTACTCTTTATGGATCTTTATGGATGGGATCCATGGCAATTGGACACTACAAATGCTTTTTTGAATGGTGACTTTGAGGAGGAAGTGTACATGGAGCAACCCGAGAGCTACATTTCTTCTACAAAGCCAAATCATGTGTGTCTACTATAGAAGAGTTTGTATGGCCTTAAGCAGCCACCAAAGGAGTTTGGTATGCTAAGCTTAACACTTTTTTACTCTCTCAAGGCTTGGTTATGAGTGAGTATGATCATTCACTTTATTATAGCTGAAAATGATGTTTCCATCTTGCTAATCTATGTGGATGATATCATCTTGAGTGGTGGAGACAATCAAGATGTGGAGGATATCAAGAGTGCTCTTAAGAATTGTTTTTGCATTTATCACCGCATCTGCACTTAAAGAAGGGTCCTTTCCAGTTCCAGATTCTAGCTTGGCGAAGGTTCATTCTATTAAAGCCAATTGATGAGGGGAACATTCCAAATAGTATCTTCAAGCATTATTGATGGTGATGTGGATGGACCTAACATTCTTGATGTTGACATTAAGGATCCTACTTTAGATGGTGATGATGATGGACCTTCGTCAAGTCAAAAGCCAAGGAGAAAATCAAGGGAAAGACAAATGCCTTCAAGGCTCACATATGATGAAAAGGGTAAGCAAGTAGTTTCTGGAAATTATGTTGCTTTCCTAACCTCTTTTGATGAACCTACAAGCGTAGATTAAGCAAGGAACAAAGAGGAGTGGATCCAGTCAATGGATCTTGAGTATCAAGCTCTTATGAAGAATGGAACATGGATATTGGTGGAGTTACCGAAGGACAAGTAAGCTATTGGATACAAATGGATCTTCAAAGTGAAGACAAACCAAGATGGATCTATCAAGAAGTACAAGGCAAGGTTAGTGGCAAAAGGATATGCTCAAGAACAAGGGATTGACTATGATGAGACCTTTTCACCCGTGGCAAAGATGGTAAGCATTCAAGTCATCAGCTCACTTGCTACTCTTTATGGATATTTATGGATGGGATCCATGGCATTTGGACACTACAAATGCTTTTTTGAATGGTGATCTCGAGGAGGAAGTGTACATGGAGCAACCCGAGAGCTACATTTCTTATGCAAAGCCAAATCATGTGTGTCTACTACAAGAGAGTTTGTATGGCGTTAAGCAGCCTCCCAAGGAGTTTGGTATGCTAATCTTAACACTTTTTTACTCTCTCAAGGTTGTTATGAGTGAGTATGATCATTCACTTTATTATAAGTTTTTTGGAAATGATGTTTCCATCTCGCTATTCTATGTGGATGATATCATCTTGAGTGGTGGAGACAATCAAGATGTGGAGGATGTCAAGAGTGCTCTTAAGAAGAAATTTGAGGTGCATGGTCTTGGTAACTTGCATTACATTTTAGGAATAAAAGTGATTAGATCTTCTCAATCTACTTTCATTTGTCAAGAGAAGTATGCTAATTCTGTTCTAGAAAGATTTCATATGGTAGATGCAAAAGCTAGTGATACACCTATGGAGTCTCATGTAAAGCTAACTATAAGAGGTAATGAAATATCCTTCAAGGACATTACTCTCTATAGGAAGCTAGTTGGTTCACTCATCTATCTAACCATTACTAGACCAAATCTAAGCTATTGTGTTGGAAGATTGAGTCAATTCATGCAAGATCCTAGTGAGGAGCATTGGAAGCTAGGAAAATGAGTTTTGAGGTACATCATTGGAATTCGAGAATCTGGCATATTGTATGAGGAGGGATCATCGCCTAAGTTGTTTGGAATTTTAGATTCAGACTATGTTGGAGATATAATGGATAAGAAATCCATTAGTGCTCATTGTATTTTCATAGGTGATGGAGCTATATCATGGATGTCGAAGAAACAAGCCACTATCTCATTGTCATCTAGTGAGGCCGAGTACAAAGCTCTTACACATTGCACAAAGGAGATGGCATGGATCAAGAGGATGATCAAGGATCTTCACTTGTTGGATTTAGACAACCATATTATCTTTTGTGAAAATCTATCAGCCCAAAAGTTGGCAAACCAATCCTATCTTTCATGCTAGGAGCAAACACATTGAGGTGGCATATCACTTTGTGAGGGAGCAAGTCATAGCAAAGGAGGTGGAGTTTCAACTAGTTTAGTCAAAATTGCTACATTTGTTTATATGGCATTTGAGCCTAATTGACTTAGAGTTTGATTTTTCAAAGTTATATTAGTCTAAAAACATTTGAATAAACACTTTTGGAAAGTGTGGGAAATCATATTACACGAGTTTTAGTAGATTCAAATTTGAAAGTTGGGTACATTGAATCTAGTCCCAAAAATAGTAGGGTTTTTCATTATGGAGGGAAACCAAGTGGCAATTAGGTTTTGGACCTGTTATAAAAGGATGTAACTCGTGGAAAGAAAGATCTCTCTCTCTCTCTCTCTCTCTCTCTCTCTCTCTCTCTCTCTCTCTCTCTCTCTCTCTCTCTCTCTCTCTCTCATTCATGCTTATACATGGTTCTCTTGGGTTCTACTATCCATTGGTGCATTATACTTGTGATATTTTGTAATTCTATGTGTAGATTGCTCATTAAATGTTTTTTAAGATTCACACGTGTGAAATAAAGTACCTTACTGTTATTGTAAACATTATTTTATGTTTTGGTTCATGTTTGATCAAGATATATTAGAGTTTGCATCTTATTGTTAGTTTTCTACATTGGCAAGATTGGTGATATGTTGTCTTTCTAACCCAAGATCATTTTATTTATTTGGATCTTAATTGATGTGAAATCCTTTACACATGGAAGGATCATAGTCATTTAGGATAAATCCAACTGAGATGAGAAATGAGTTGAGTATTGAATACCATGATCTTGGGGCTTGCTTAAGCCCATATAGACTTTTGAAGAGTAGGCAAACTTTTGATTCTTCACCATGCTTGATGAAGCCTTGTGGTTTTTCCATAAATATCTCCTCCTCAAGATAACCATTAAGAAAGGCATTAGAGACATCCAATTAGAATATCTTCCATTTGAAGTAGCAAGCAATAGAGATGATGATTCTTATAGTCACCATCTTTGCAACGAGTGCACATGTTTCTTCATAGTCAAGGCCTTAGATTTGAGCAAATACTTTTGCACATATCTTTTTTTTGTACTTGTTGGTGCCATCATTGTTGTACTTTAACAAAAAAATGCTAAATTTCTTTTGGTGGGCAGTTCGCACTCCATCTCAGGGGTGCTAACTGCCCCCTGATAAACTTTGCTAGCTGTGGGTATGGTTGGCGGGCTCTCTCTCTCTCTCTCTCTCTCTCTCTCTCTCTCTCTCTCTCTCTCTCTCTCTCTCTCTCTCTCTCTCTCTCTCTCTCTCTCTCTCTCTCTCTCTCTCTCTCATGGGCTCTGTTACGTACATATGTCACTCTATTTGCTTCGCAAACCTCTGTAGAATGCAAATGTCATGTACTAACCTTATTTACTTGTCGGGACGTAAGAAATATGCCTTGCTATGATAGAAGGCCCCACTTATGAAAAAAACTTTTTTTTTTTAAATGGTGGGAAAGTTGGTAGTCTTTCCAAGGGCCAAGATCTGTGCACATTTTGAACTGTCAATCTAATGGTGAGCAGCAATTTGCACTTAGTACACCTAAGTATCCTCTGGTGCTATAAAGAGGGAAGTCACGAAACCCTATTCACTTTCCCTCATACTTTCTTGCTTTTTTTTTTTTTTTTTTCTCTCTCTCCTTCAGCCCTGCTCTACTGGTGCTTTTATGTACGGTGATTGTAATCGAAGAGGAATACTCGTGAATGATACGGGATGTGCAATCGTGTGAATGATACTGCAACCTAAGGTGAGAACGGTATGAGGAATGCTAGCTTGTTGATACTAAAGGTTGTGTACTGTGCTTTATGATTATGAATGGATGCTTACAACTTGCTGTGATTACCGTTGTGTAGTAGCAAGTTGTGACTTGCAAAATTGTGATTCGGCATTCTTACAAGCAAACGCTACCTCAAGGAGCAATAGTGGGCACCTTTACAGGTATTTTTTCTACCAAGAATTGAGTTTTGGTTGGCGTTGGTCAGCGATCCAAGTGTATACCAGAAATTGCACTGTTTCTTGTTGATAAGAAGTTGCTGGCCAGCGCTATCTGTATAGCGGAATGGGCCACTGGCCAGCGCTCCTTTTTGAGTGTGAAATCCATGTTACTATAGCGATGACGCATGGCCTTGCATGCATACATATTTCCACGCATTTTACAGCATGTAAGGATTGGAAAAGTGCGATGGACCACTTATGGTTTCCAGAGATAACACTGATGGATACATATATGTTATTGATAAGAGCATTCCTGCTACTCCATTGGTTGTAGCTTGCTATGATTGGGTGCTCTGGATGATTGCTATGATTGTATGATAGTTCGCTGCCTCTGATTAAGAGTAGAATGACTTCTAAGAAGTGTAAACGTAAAAGAAGCTTCACATGAGTTTTCTTCCTGAGAAAGTCGTATGCACAGAACATAAATATCTGTATGATGTGGGTATTGTGGGGAAGCAATTGCTCTTTAATAAAGTTGAATGATAAGCTAGTAATCTGCGGCTAAATGATGGGTTAACTAGTGCTAAAAACTATGAGGGTGATAGAAGTACTATACGCTTAACACAATACTTTCGGTTGGATTCTTCTAGCACGTAGGTGATTTGTTAAAACAGCTGAAGATGGATAATTCGCAAGAGATGACTTCGTCTATCATTCAGGTACGATGCTATACAAAACTACACCAATGCGATGGGTAGCCTTACTCGTTACTACAAGAAGTCTTATCCTTGCATTATAATTCTAAAATTTCTTCCTTCAAAAGTAGTAACTAATGAAGTTGCAGAAGTCTGAGCTTATGTACGTTAAAGTAGACATGAGTTTGTATATTTTCTAACTAAGTTCACTTGCATCCTGTGTTCCAATGTTGTTTGTAAGGTCATGTACTCATATAGAGCTTGACAATGGTACACTTGAATGGCATGGATTTGCCCAAGTTGTTCGGTGTTTGGTCTCTCGGAATATAGTTACGGGATATCCATGAGGGCTAGCATAGCACGGAAGTGCTCTAGTACCTAACGGTGTGACCATAGTCATTTATTTGACCATCAGGATAGTGAAGGATAGTTGCTTACATGTAAAATGTAAATGTGAAATACATTTTCTTTTGCTCTTGTACTGATCAGTATGGCTTGTGCCCTGATACGGCTTCGTTAAAGGGCGGAATGTATTGCTTAGTAATGAAGTAAATGATTGGGAAGATTGGACGTATTTTTTATAAATGCAATTTAGCTGATAAAGTAGTGAATCTTGTTTCGGACATGGATAACAACTGATGCTTAGCTATGACACTTGTCTTCCTCACGCGACTAACTTGTGCAGTTTTGTTGTGTGGGATGGTGGCAGGTAATAGCTGGGTGTCTTAGAACTTGTTTTGCTTTATGGTACTCTGTACTATTATACTTTATACAGTCGTATTTTTACTTGTTATGCTATAAATTGAAGAGATCAAAGGGTTTGGTCTTGACTTGTCAAGAGGGACTATGTGAAATCTTGTTACTCTCTCTCTAGCATCTCTAATGCCACCCCGACTACCCTTTGGTCGGGGTAGCACCAAACCTTTACCTTTACTTGTATTTTATGGCTAACAAGGTCTGTTGTATGATGTAGTCCATAGGATGGTTTCATGATGCGGTGACTCTTGGCTATGGGGAGCCCCTTCCTCCTCCTAGTCCTTTTGTTCAGACCATTATATGTTGCATGAAGAAAGCTGTTGAAGTTCAGTTTGATTACTGCTTATGATATGACTACTTGTAATGCTGTTGGCCCGGATGATAAAATTCTTTGTCTTATTGATTTGATGTACATCATGGATTGGATCAATATTTATAAGAATTTTATTAAAAAGAACGAATTCCTTAGCATGATTGAGAAAATTTATATGGACCTCTCTAATTATGCTGAACGAATTGCTGCCGAGGAAAAATTTTGTAATACGCATATTTGAAAAGTATTTGCTTGCATGGAAAAAGAAAATGGTTACTCCTCTCTTGATACCCATGTCCCTTATGCTGCTCCTACTTCACCGCACCCTCTGATTTTTATTGAGGACCTTGATGAAGATGGTGCTTCTCAGTTAGAGTCTTTCTCACAAGAAATCTGTGATGTGGGAAATCAATCTGCCTTTGAATTTTTTCAAGCCAATAGTTGCCAAGTACCATTGGTACCTAGTCGTATCATTGAGTTTAAATCTGCAAAAACTGCTTATAAACTTTGGAGCCTTTCCTCTGTCAACACCTATCTCTATTGAACTCTGCATCGCTCTTGCTCATCTCACTAATGAAGAGGTCCAAGCTTGCAAGCTTGCTGCTTTGCATAAGAATCCTTCTTTTGATACTCCTATTGCCTTTGATACTGTTATCAAGATGAGCAGATTTGAACCTTCAAGATGTCCTTCTGAGCAGACCTGGGCTAGGACTAGAGGCCATTTTGACACTGGCTTTAATAGAATGAGCCTTCATCAAGCTAGAATCTGGAACTGGAAAAGACCCTTCTTTAAGTGCAGATGCGGTGATAAATGCAAAAACAATCCTTCCATCATATGGTTTGATCACTCTATCTGGTATATAATGAATAATCTTTCCATTTTCTTTCCTGGTGCGTCTCTGCAAAATCAGCTTAATATCTTCTTCCTTTGGTTGCATAAACCTGCTAGAGAGGTTGTCAAGTCCCACCTTGTCTTTCTATTTATCCGACAATACATGATTGATGCTGCCATTGAACTTTCCACTAAACCCTACTGCTAAAATCCTTGCACACCTTGGTGACGCTGAAAACGTTCAAGAAATTGAATGCCTTTTGAAAAAACCTAGCTTCTCTACCTTGCAAGACATATACTTCTAGAATACTAGCAAAAAAATGGGTTCCTTCAATCTGAACAATCCAAGCTCAGTCATATCAGGCAGTGGGAATAACCGGAAGAGGAAGTACTTTCCAAACAAAGGCAAAGAAGGACAAAGCAGTGGTGGAAAGGGGGATCTTCCTATCAGAAAGCTGAACTTTTACCATGATTGATCCACGTGCAGGAAGACATAGAAGAAACAAGGATACTGGAGGTCAACAATACTGGTAGACGATGACTAGTGGTTAGAAGAGACAGAGGAAAGTTTTTTCTGCATTTACGTTATTATAACAGATGCTTTGAGAGGATTGATGTTAAACAATAATATGCTAAAACCTTACTTTATATTTTTGGTCACATTGATGAAACTTTTGAGTTTATCATATTTGGTTGGTCTTATTTTCCACATTTGAAACATGAATGGTATAAACCCTTTCAAGTTTTTTGTGATTTCAATGTTGACAACATTCCACCTTGTACTTGTGCTTACAATAAACGTTTTAAAGAGTTCGTTTCTAAAATTTTTGGGCATGTTGTCTCGATGGATACGGGAATTATTAGAAGCAAAGTTTTAAATAATGACTTGAACAAAGGTCTTAATCATATCCCATTGCGCCAGTCTAATATAAGTGAGGTGTCCTTAGAACTTTATTGTGGATGGTTTGAATTGGCAAATTTTTACCTACTTCTCAAAATATTGATCATGAGATTGTTATGGAACATGCCTTGATTTGCAAAGATGATGTTACAAACTTTTTGAAAAATACCAAGTGGCTACATGGAAAAAGGTTTAGGAGTAATAAACTTACAAATGCCATTGATGAACGTAATTGGATTACTACCAATCTATATGTTAATGGTGTGGATAAGGTGCAACATAACACGTGTTTTATGTGCATCTACTTTGTAAGAAGTTTGGCTTTGGTTAGACTGTCTAGTCCTGATTTTGTCCCGTTTCCAAATGAAAATGATAATACACTAGATGTGGCTATGGTTAAAATTCAAGATACTTTTGCTACTAAAAAACTTGATTTTCTAATAGGGAAAGAAGAATTGCCTTTCTTACTTTGTACTTTCAAAGCACACAAAAATGCGTTCAGATGGATTACAAATGCACATGACTGCTATTTTTCAAAGGTGGTCACGTTTATTTCTAGAGCTCTTGGTATACTGACTCCTCTCCTTCTGGAGAGAGTAGGCCTTGAGGCAACTTCATACCGGAGTATCCTAAATGTGGATACTAACCTATTCCGGCAGTGCGACTCATCCACTGAATTTTATCTTAATGTGCCTAACAAAATCACTTCTATGTGGTCCAGTGACATTGCAAAATGCTATGAAAATATTCCTCTTAATGGTCCGGATGGGCTAAAAATTATAATACGAAAAATGATAAGGTATGCATTCAAGTCTTGTAAAAACAGAAAGCTTGTCTATCAGTGGAAATCAAGCCTTAAGCAATTTGACTGGAAATGGGTGACCAATCAGACTGATAATTGGACTGTGATTGACATAGAACCTCTTTGCCATTATAATGATATACTGATTGACAATTGCACACTTATGAAAAAAAGTTTTTTAAAAAAAAATGGTGGGAAAGTTGGTAGTCTTTCCAAGGGCCAAGATCTGTGCACATTTTGAACGGTCAATCTAATGGTGAGCAGCAATTTGCACTTAGTACACCTAAGTGTCCTCTGGTGCTATAAAGAGGGAAGTCACAAAACGCTATTCACTTTTCCTCATACTTTTTTGCCCTTTTTTTTCCCTCTCTGTCTCTCTCTCTCTCTCTCCTTCAGCCCTGCTCTACTAGTGCTTTTCTGTACGGTGATTGCAATCAAAGAGAAATACTCGTGAATGATACGGGATGTTCAATCGTGTGAACGATACTGCAACCTAAGGTGAGAACGGTATGAGGAATGCTAGCTCGTTCATACTAAAGGTTGTGTACTGTGCTTTATGATTATGAATGGATGCTTACAACTTGCTGTGATTAAGGTTATGTAGTAGCAAGTTGTGACTTGCAAAATTGTGATTCGGCATTCTTACAAGCAAATGCTACCTCAAGGAGCAATAGTGGGCACATTTACAGGTATTTTTTTCTACCAAGAATTGAGTTTTGGTTGGCGTTGGACAGCGATCCAAGTGTATACCATAAATAGCACTGTTTCTTGTTGATAAGAAGTCGCTGGCCAGCGCTATCTGTATAGCAGAATGGGCTGCTGGCCAGCGCTCCTTTTTGAGTGTGACATCCGTGTTACTATAGCGATGAAGCATGGCCTTGCATGGATACATATTTCCACGCATTTTACAACATGTAAGGATTGGGAAAGTGCGATGGACCGCTGGCCTTGCTTATGGTTTCCAGAGATCACACTGATGGATACATATATGTTATTGATAAGAGCATTCTTGCTACTCCATTGGCTGTAGCTTGCTATGATTGGGTGCTCTGGATGATTGCTATGATTGTATGATAGTTCGTTGCCTCTGATTAAGAGTAGAATGACTTCTAAGAAGTGTAAACGTAAAAGAAGCTTCGCATGAGTGTTTCTTCCTGAGAAAGTCGTATGCACATAACATGAATATCTGTATGATGTGGGTATTGTGGGGAAGCAATTGCTCTTTAATAAAGTTGAATGATAAGCTAGTAATCTGCGGCTAAATGATGGATCAACTAGTGCTAAAAACTATGAGGGTGATAGAAGTACTGTACGCTTAACACAATACTTTCGGTTGGATTATTCTAGCACGTAGGTGATTTGTTAAAACAGCTGAAGATGGATGAGCTGACTTCGTCTATCATTCAGGTACGATGCTATACGAAACCACACCAATGCGGTGGGTAGCCTTACTTGTTACTACAGGAAGTCTTATCCTTGCATTATAATTCTAAAATTTCTTCCTTTAAAAGTAGTAACTAATGAAGTTACAGAAGTCTGATCTTATGTACGTTAAAGTAGACATGAGTTTGTATATTTTTTAACTAAGTTCACTTGCATCTTGTGTCCCATTGTTGTTTGTAAGGTCACGTACTCATATAGAGCTTGACAATGGTACACTTGAATGGCATGGATTTGCCCAAGTTGCTCGGTGTTTGGACTCCCGGAATACAGTTACAGGATCTCCATGAGGGCTAGCATAGCACGGAAGTGCTCTAGTACCTAACGCTGTGACCATAGTCATTTCTCTGACCATCAGGATAGTGAAGGATACTTGCTTACATGTAAAATGTAAATGTGAACCTAATACATTTCCTTTTGCTCTTGTACTGATTAATATGGCTTGTGCCCTGATACGGCTTCGTTAAAGGGCGGAATGTATTGCTTAGTAATGAAGTAAATGATTGGGAAGATTGGACGTATTTTTTATAAATGCAATTTAGTTGATAAAGTAGTGAATCTTGTTTCGGACATGGATAACAACTGATGCTCAGCTATGACACCTGTCTTCCTCACGTGACTAACTTGTGCGGTTTTGTTGTGTGGGATGGTGGCAGGTAACAGCTGGGTGTCTTAAAACTTGTTTTGCTTTATGGTACTCTGTACTGTTATACTTTATACAGCTGTATTTTTACATGTTATGCTATAAATCGAAGGGTTCAAAGGGTTTGGTCTTGACTTGTCAAGAGGGACTATGTGAAATCTTGTTACTCTCTCTCATTCATGCTTATACATGGTTCTCTCATTCATTCTCAAATATACTCTTGTATACATTATGAAATTCAATCGTACTCTTGTATAAAATTTGCAAACATTTCATGAAAGTCAATCTATGAAAAAACTTGATAAATCCAAAAGGGTATGCATTTCAATAGGATGTAGAGTCTGAATGTTACAAAATTTCATCAGTAAATTCATGCATAAGTTAAATTTGCTCCACCATACTATCCAACATTTGTCTTAAATTGTTAAGTCTCACAAATGAGACATTACTCATATGTTGTCTAATATTACACATAAACTCTTCCATATCTATTACTAAGCGTCTATTTCGTGGAAGAAAATGTCTATCAAACTGTTGTAAGTACAAAAAGTACATAAACTGATCAATGACCCATACGGCACTGCAACTTTTGATAGCATTTCCAAAGCAAAATAGCTCCAAAACATCACATACAAATGTTTGATAACTTATCACAATTTGGACCATCTGCACACAAAAATAACGGTATTAGCTGATATACAAAATTTAATCTACAAAGAACAAAGGACACAATATAGACAAAACATGATTCAAATGTAATTTAAATTATGTTTATTTAAAATATATGCTATATATTTGAATATCATGTTTTGTAACAATGGAATTTGTGAAAATTGCGTATAAACATGAAGATGTATATTTATAAAACATGACAAACCATTAATTTGATATACAAAGTGAAGTAAATACCTTGTTCACAAAAAACTTGTTTGCTTCGCAATGAATAATGAGCTCATCCAAACTGCATTTGTTCGTTGTGTGGCATGGGCTTTGTTACATCTTCCACCAACTCTTACCCTATTCTACCTAGCACCAATACTACTTCCACCCCCCATAATCTAAATCATACCTTCAAAAATCACCGTAAACTAACTTTTCCAATTACACTAACTCTAAAGTTTCCCACACTTTTCAAAAGTGTTTATTCAAATGCCTTTAGACTAATATAACTTTGAAAAGTCAAACTCTAAGTCTAATATGAAAATTGGCCTCAATTGCCAAATATACAAATATGACGAAAATGACTAAAGTAGTTGAAATCTCTTGCACTTTCTTTTCAACTTGTTTAGCATAGACTTTGAAAACACTCCAAGTGAAGTCCTATGCTTCATAAAAAAGTCCTTTCCCAATGCTTTGGTGAAGATATCAGCTACACGTTCCCTTGAGGACACATGTTGAAGCTCCACCTCCTTTGCCAAGACTTGCTCCCTCACAAAGTGATATGTCACCTCAATATGACATGAAGAATCAAATAGAATGTAAATGAGATGATTCCTCCATGCTATAGACTTTGAACTCTTTAAAAAATTATAGCAACCAAACAATAAATGTGAGTGATAAATCATGGCTTGCTTATGTCTTTCCTCTTTGTCCTTTCTTACCATGTATCCACCATGAAACTCCATGAATGAGCCTCCTTTTCCATCTTGCCATAAGATGCCATCATCACTTGATGACTTGGCCATGAATGAGTGACATAATGAACCTCCAATAGCTTCATTTTCATCAGCAAAACCAGCCAAGAATCTAGTAGAAATCCAATACCAAAATGATGCTCACCGATGTAGCTAGTTTTACCATATCTTGACAATTTGCACACATCCACATGAAAATGCTCAAACATGAGATAGAACAAGTAAAGTAAACTTGAACAACAATTTTTTGCTAATCATTTGACCTTACTCGAGTCTTCAATAACCTGCAAAAATAGATCCCTAACATCTTTGACAATTGACTCTCCTTCGATGCTCTTGACTAACTCCAAATTGCCATTTTTACTTTCATGTTGTTGAAGCCCTTTGAGATCAATCTCTTGATCATCAAAGTCACTGAACAAATTTGTTTTCTAGATCCATTACTTGCTGTAAACATCCATCCACTTGCATAGCACCATCAACACAAGAAGATGCACCAAAATGTGTGAGAAAAGCAAAATGAGTCACTACCACTTGCTTATCCTTCTCATCATATGTGAGCCTTGAAGGCATTTGTCTTTCCGTTGATGTTCTCCTTGGCTTTTGACTTGATGATGCTCCTTCATCATCACCATCCAAAGTAGGATCCTTTACATCAACATCAAGAATGTTAGATCCATCCACATCACCGTCAATAATGCTTGAAGATAGTTTTGGAATGTTCCCCTCATCAAAAATGAAATTTCTACCAACAATCACCTTGTTACAGAAGGAATGTATACCTTGTAGGCTTTACTCACCTCACTATATCCAACAAATATACCTTTCCTTGAAGATGGATCCTCCTTGGTCCTGTTATCAAGAGTAATGTTGACATAGCATGTGCATCCAAAAGTTCTAAGAAAGTTGACACTCGGCCTCCTCTTGGATAGCATCTCAAAAGGTGTCCTTCCATCCAAAATGGCACTCAGCCACCTATTGCACAAGAAATTAGCACACAACAATGCTTGATCCCAAGCTAGCTTGCCAAGACTAGCACTTAACCTCATGGCTTTAGCACTTTCACATATTCTTCCTCTTAGCCACTCCATTTTTTTGTGGGGTCCTTGGTGTTGTATACTCCCTCTTGATACCATGCTCATCACAAAATTAAACTTGGTAGATATGTACTCACCACCATTGTCACTCCTTAAGCACTCGATCCTTGTAGAAAACTGGTTCTCCCTTGCATTTTTGAACTTAACAAAGACATCATACACTTCATCTTTGTTCTTTAGTAGATAGATCCAGCAAAATCTACTAAAATAATCAATGAAAGTCACATACACCTTAGCTCTACTATTACTAATTGTAGTAATTGCATGAATATTCGAATGTACAACTCGAAAAGGCTTTGAAGATCTAGATGTAGATATAGTATAAGGTAGCCTATGTGACTTTGACAAAGCACAAGACTCACAAACATGATTGATACTTTTTAAAGAATTTGGAAGACCAATCACAACTTGTTTCCTAGCCATTACCTCCAATGACTTGAAGTTGAGGTGCCCCATCCTTTTATGCCAAAACTCTTGAATAGGTATTTGCTCTCTTGCAACACATCCAACTTGGTTAGCAATAACACAAGCATCTAGTTTGAACAACTTCCCTTG
Organism: Diphasiastrum complanatum; assembly: GCA_029204225.1. NCBI lineage: Eukaryota > Viridiplantae > Streptophyta > Lycopodiopsida > Lycopodiales > Lycopodiaceae > Diphasiastrum > Diphasiastrum complanatum. The sequence continues at coordinate 66,030,928 of CM055097.1, forward strand.
CGTTTCACCTTTTGCAATCAAGATATCCTTCCTTTTGATCATACAAGCATCTCCATCAAACTCAACTTTGAGGCCTTTACTTAGCGATTGACTCACACTAAGTAAATTTTTGGTAATAGATGGAATGAACAAAACATCCTCCAAATGAACATTCCTATTTTTAGAGAGAGAAATAGGAATTGTGCCAATTCCTTTGATTGCACACTCCCCATTATTGGCCGTGTAGGTCACCCTCTTGTCATATCCATATGCCAACAAAGAAGTGAAGTACTCTTTGTGAAAAGTCATGTGTGAACTTGCTCCACTATCAATCCACCATGGCTCTAGATCTCCATCATTAGAAAGCATACATTAAGACATCACAAATGCATCATCATTTGCATTTTGAACATCCAAACCATCCTCATCGAGAGTAAGATTACCTTGCTTGTCTTCTTGATCTCTCTTCTTCTTGTAGCACTCACTTGCAAAGTGTCCTTTGATGCCACAATAGAAGCACTTGAGCTTTGATCTATCTTTCTTTTTGCCATTTGTAGAAGCCTCCCCTTGATCTTTCCCTTTAGACCACTTAATTTTGCTTTTTCCCTTGAATTTGCCCTTGATGAACATAGCCTTCTCTCCAACTTGAGATGTTGACGAAGATCCACCTCTTGCTTGAAGCCTATGTTATTCATTGATCAAGATCTCTTGAAGATCCATCAAACTTTGGCAAAGTTCTTTGAATAGCAAGACTTTGTACAATGTTAGCATGAGCATCCAACAATCTATTAAGAATAACTTGAACAAGCTCTCCTTCCTTAATGCTCTCATCAATGCAAGCCAACTCATCATTCAAAGCTTTCACTCTCAAAACAAAAGTATTTGGACTTTCTTCACTCTTTTGCAAACAAGAAAAGATTTGCCTTCTTAGATCAACACTCTAGAAGTAGACTTGGACTCATAAAGCTTCTTCAAAGCTTCCCAAGCCTCACTTGATGAAGTACTCTTACCGACTTCCTTGAGAAGCTCATTGGTGACATTCATCTTTATCATGTGTAGAGACTATTCTGCCCTCTTGTCATACCTGACTTGATCTTGTTGTGTTACTGGTCTCTCCTCCAAACCTACAACAATATCCAAAACATCATCCATCTCAAGAAGCGATTCCATCCTCACTTTTCACAATGAATAGTTACTTGAGGTCGTGATTTTCTCATCCAAGACGATGAGTCTCATAAAGGTGAGTCCATGTTAGCTAATGGGCCAAAATGACGTGTTCAATGTCACTAGCCCAAAACAATCAAAGAGGAATTTTTCTACTAACTTTCCAATAAGAGAGGTGCATCAACTCTTGCACAAAAAGCAAGGATGCTATTGTTCTAGGCAAGAACGAAATGTTCAAGTGAAGACTTTTGTGAGCTCCAACCAATTGTGTGCACTTCATTTGGCTTCTAAGATATATCAAAGGTTCATTACGTTGTTCATGGTAAGTAGTCATGTAGTGTCTACTCCTATACATTATTTTTATGAATTGTGATGGAGGAAGAGTCAAGTATGGCACTACCATAAAGGTGTAACAATTTTCACATGCCATCCTAGTATATTCATGGTGGTGAAAGCTAAAGAGTAAAGTGAAAGTGATTGAAATTTTCAACATCTAAATGGATCATATGGATGAACATATCACTTTAGCAAGATGCTGAAATAAACAAAGATTTGGACCATGTGCAACTTTGCAAATGTTGGTGAAACATATCCACCTTGATGAAGCTAAGAAAGCTTAAAGTTCCAATCAACATCCGCCACATAATCCACTAGCAACAAAGAGTATCATATAGTTAGGAGTAAGCGAGTTAAGATGAAGGTTATAATATTTCTCATGATAATGATGTCTTTGAGAATGTAATGTTACTAGTTGAATGGAAACACAAAACATATGACTAGATATATGTAGATGTAGGGTAGGCATGTTAAGACGAGTCAAACGTATCATTGATAAGTCACCATACATTTATTGATGGCTTCAAAGAAGGTACTTCCTTTAGGTAGTCCACAAAGGGCAAGTTTTATCAATCCCACCTGCCCTCCATGATCACTTGCAACATCATCTATTAGCATCCACTTTGCAACATATATTCAGTCACCATGTCTCTTTTAAAATATTTGTTATGACATCTTCAAATGCCCTTTTCAATATAACATACCTTTAATCAAATTTTGCATTTTTATTCCAACTTCAAGATGCTCAAATTTATGGACAAAATCTGCATCAATAACTTTGTCAAATTGGCAGGCATTGTGGGCAACGTTTTTGTTGTAGGGCAGTGTGAAGGACATGTAAGGAGGGAATATTGGCTTCTTGAACTGTGTCCATAATTAGGTCCTCGAATCCCTGAGCCATGATGATTGAGTGAGCCTAATTTGGCCATTTGTTCGCATGATCAAGACTTAAATTGTAAGGGTCCCTAATGTTCAGCACCTACAGCTGATAGAAGATTGACAAATCCAAATGGAAACTGTGACCACAAAGTGCGCATTTCATCGTCTTGTTCAATACTCTGCTTGATGAAAGCAACATCAGATTACCAAGGATACAAGGAAATTCATTGATGTCCTCGCAGACATTCCAAGCCAGCTACACAACTGCTATCATTCAATTTTTGAATTCTTATTGACCTATAAACTTTCAAATAGGACAATGTTTTTGTTAAGAGTAGTAAATTTTGACAAGGATGGACTTATTTCAATTTATTTATCCCCCTCAAAATCATATATATGATGTAAAATGCCAAAGGCAACATTTCAGCCTACCCATCTGCTATTTAGCCATGTGCTTAAGTGATAGATTCGTTCAAAAGATGAATAGGTGATGGATAGATTATTCTAAAATTTGAGAGTTATTTGTTGAGAGACCACCAAACATCCTGTCGTGATTGCCTATTCTTCCTACCACAGTCATCACTTGCACTTGGAGATCTGTTTGCTTATTCAATGATGAATTTAAGGCACATAAAGCGTTCAGAAACTTTTTTTGATGCAAACATCAACATAAATGGAAGGAAGTTTTTGACACCATGAAGGTTAAAGCATCCTCGCTGATGACTTCGCTAACAAGTGAGAAAGTGGTACATTACACATCCAAAAATACCAGCATCCCATCAAGCTAGCTTTCATAGAGGCAATGAATTAGCTTCCAGTAATTATAATTCTCAGATGTGTGCTATCCAAATCGCAGAATTTGTAAGAACGAAGCTGGCAACTATTTCACTCAGTGAAAATATAGAACCAAAATCTAAAACAAATACTAAAATAGAGCTAAGGCTTTGAAAAGAACTTGACGAATAATAATATCATGGAAAGTAATCATATCATGGAAAGTATGAATGTCCAGATTCTAGTCAAGCAATCATATCATGGAAAGTAATGAATGTCTGGCATTATGAATCCTCATCATAAGGAGTGTATCTAAACATCTGACGCATAATTGGTCAGGTCAATAAGCTCAGTCAAGCAATCATATCATAGAAAGTATGAATGTCCAGCACTATGCATCCTCATCATTAGCAGCATATTGAAACATTTGACGCGTAATTGGTAAGCTCAATAATCAACATAGTGAAAGTGGATATACTCAACACATCCACATACAGAAACATTCAAGCATTTTTGTGTATGCACATGACAATTGATACACGATCCCTGAATCTTGCTTGGAGCTTAAAAACTTAGCTCACAGCTCATTCTCATAAACACTTAGTTCTATAGTGGGTTTAAGAATTCTTGCATACAAACATCTTGAAGCAAATCTGAAGCAAGTCCATGCGGCTTGTGAAGAATTTCAATTCTTAAGCCAAATGGACAATTTACAACTTAATTTCATACATCGGTATACCAAGTGTGCTTGATAAGATTTAGCAGCATCAAACCCTTTCTATGGAAGACCATTTACGTCTTGATAGTTTCAAAAGGCTTTGTAATCTCCCTGATATGAAGGCTATTATCTTACATCTTTGGCCTCAATCCATATCTTGTTAGTTTGAAATGATTTGCGGAACAAGACGGTTCAAATAAGACTACAACCTCTACTCATAAAAAGAGTACTTTTTTTAACAATGAGACGCATCTCAAAAAGGACAAATTGCTGATGCACGTGTAATGAAATCTTCTGAAAAGGGTAAGTCAGCAAACAAATTGCCCACAAAACATCTGTGGGACCAGCAGCACTCCAACATCTTGGAATAATTTCACAGTTATAATTATTTGAACAAGCTCCACCTCTTGGCTTTCTTTGTTTGTGATTTGACCGCATTGCTTGTTGAAGAAACATCTACATGCTTTTTTGAATTGGCAACAGGGCTTGTCGAAGAAACATCTACATCCTTCTTTTTTGAATTGGCAACAGGACCTGTCAAGGTATCATCCATGTCCGATAAATCATTGTCATCATTCTCCAGGTCCTCTTCACTATCAGAACCACCAAGGCGAGCGGCATCTTTCGCCCACTTTACAACCTCCTCTGCTGCACGAGACAACCTATCCTCCTCCATGGAAGCTTGAACATATTCTTCCTCCATTTCCTCCACATTGAATAATCTAGAATCTTCTTCAATTAGGATATCCTTCATATCCTTCTTTTGCCTGTTTCTTTCTTCTTTTTCGAGGCGGATTTCGTCTTTCACAGATCTCAGCAGCTTCTTCACATCTGCTACCGCCGACTCCAAGTCATCGTTCTTCTCATCTTCATGTCTTGCAACACATCGCCTAGGGTTAGGGTGATCATTGCCAAATGAACAAAAGGCCTGCGAAGTGGGAGTTGGCCTGACCTGATGCGACAGATTCGAAGGGGCTGAAGTTATACTGTGGTCATCAGGAACACGGGTTTGTGTCGATGAATCTGATGCAGATGGTAAAATCTCAGCATGCGACTTTAATGCTCTCAATCTTGCCTCCAGTTCTGCAGATAGGGTATCTGATTCCATCTGATCAAAGGGAGCATTTCCATGATCACTTTGAAAAGCTGACGGACAAGTTTTGACCGCTGCAGCCTTCCCAGGTTGTGTGCTGATGTTAGGTTTCAAGCCACTCTTTCCAACCTTCAGTTTGGCATACCTGGCTACCAAATCAGAGTGAAGGCCGCTGTCATCCAAGTCTTGAACAGGATAATGGATGTTCGACTTTTCTAATAAAGGAATGGATCTATTATTATGAGTATTGACACTCAGTTTGAGAAGACTTTCGTCTTGGAACTGTGACATGAGCTCATCCACATCTTCTTCAGTAATGCCCTTAGCATAGCTTAGGGTGTTCATTCTCAAGGCTAAGAAGCTTGAATTATCAGAAACTAAATCTTTAGATTTCCGGCTTTTTCAGTTCCAGTTACTTAGGATTTCCTTAAAACTGTTAACGATACCCTCACCGTTTCCTCTGTTCAAAACGCCATTGCTCGACACTCTTGACCTTCACCCAATCATAACATTTTCTTAATACACAAATCGAGAATTAGTACCTCCATTGATGACAAAGTTACCAATCCAGCCGATGCCTTCCAAAACGAACTTCCATGAGGAAAAAATGATACATCCGAAATCCTGAAAGACACGGTTAAGACTGGCTTTGTCTTCCAAGAAGATACTGTATCATTGGCCTTTTGAATTCATCTGCATAAGCTGACGCAAAAACATCAAACGGCATACCAGATGATTGCCTTGATGAAGGAAAACTGAAATGAAAACACCAATCCAAAACAGAAAAGCGAGCGATCCATGTCTGGAAAGAAAAAATGCGAAACAAAACTTACTCGCATGAGCGCTTGCGATCCATCACGAAGCCGTAGTATCAGACAGAAAATGAAGAAAGAGATATGGTATACTTGATTAGGGCCTAAAAGAAGCTGCTGAATGAGAAAGGTGACCTCTTGGCCATGCCTACCCACAAGGGTCCTATTCCTATTCCTATTCCTATTCCTATTCTATTCAAGTTTGCTTTTAGCGTGCGTCATTGATCACAAAAAAATCGACAAATACAAACATCCCGAGTGTTGAAATTCATTTGTTTACCGCTTCATTTTAGATTTATAGGCTTTTTATCTAGCTCAAAATCAACTGCTTTTAGTTATAAATCTTAGGTTTTAAGGTTTTATTTTAACCTTTTATCGATTCCATAACAGGTTTGTGGGTTTTTTTATAAGGTTAGTATAAAACGTTTTTACGAGCACTGGCGTGCATGCTTTTGTTCTAATATTTATTATTATTATTATTGTGATTTAGATTTTTTTACTTGCTTTTTTTATGGGGGGAGCTAGAAGATTTTCGTGGGCTTTAAATTTTCATGTTTGTTTTTTTTTTTTTAAAACATTTGCGCTTCTTGTTTTTGTGTTCTCAATGCAAGAACATTCACTTCTAAGATGTCATGGCTGCAAGATCTCTTTCCACAATCTGCTCACATCATGGAGATGTGATCCCACGTGCCTGTTTCCGTGCGTGCGTTGTGGCTGGCGCTTTGTTTTCAGCTATGGTTTTTTTGTGTGTGGATGATGTTGTTGTTGTCTACTCTTCTATTCAAGATGGAAGGCTAGCGATTTAATTTTGAAGTAGAGACGAATTTGGTGGTTTTGCCATAGAAATACTTTGCATATTTGAGTTTTGACATCATTACTTCATAGCGATCTTTCGCTCTATTTTACGTGCAATTTTGTTTGTTTTTAGCATTTTTTGCTCGGTTGTTTTCAACTAAATATTCAAGCTAGTCATGCATTTATCGTTAGAGCACTTTCTCATGTATACATGCTTTTTTATAGCTCCAACCTGGTTTCCCGTTCGTTCATGGGTGCATTAGGAGTCGAATTTTCTATATCTTTATATTGTTGATCTCAATTTTTGAACGATTGGAGTAAATGGCGATCCTTTGTAACATGCTTCTACAAAATCTAGAGAGTTCATGATTTATCTTCTTTGTGTTGCACCTTGATCTAGTTTACGAACGTGATGATGGCATCTACATTTTAGAAATGGTTGAAGGTGTTTTTATACAAACTTCTTGTGTAGGAGAGGGGGTTTGTTGCAAGTTTTGAGTACTATAGGTACATACAACGTCATAGGTGGGCTACTAAATAAAACCATAATTTTTCATAAGTTCATTTTAGTCAAAGTATGACTCTATCAAGTTGCTATAATTTGAAAGAATCCAACATAGGAATTAATCACTTAAGAATGAGATGAAGGCCAATACTTTCAATCAATAGAGGAAATATTCTCAGTCTTGCCCTCTATTAAAATTTACAATCAAGTAGTGCTCTACAGCTCAAAACTCACAAGTTCATTGTTCAATTTTTTGAACATTCTAACACTGTGATACTGATTTGATTTCTCATGTCAATATATATGTCGCGCTACAAACATGGAGTTTTCAAAACAATGTGATCCACATTTGTGAGGCTCAAGTTTGTTGTGTTCCTCTTTTGAAATATCAAAATTAATTCCAATTTTATCCTAGTAGTGATGTTTGATTGTTAAAGCAACAAAGTGTATAAATTAATTGCTCCTTCAATATTTTACTAATCGATTTTTATTGGCCTTACAATCACATAGGAGATTACCTTTTATATTGTTACTTTTCGACGATTCTTGTGGTAATCAGTATTTGTGTTTGCAAGCAAGAAATACCAATTTTTTTAGTACTTACCTTAGGCTTCTTCTTCATTTTTCCATTTTCCAAGGACCTTTATGTAGGCTTGCTTTAGACCAAACATCATCTAATCTTGAAATGGCTGCTTTGAAGATGACTCTAATTTGGTATTCTAAGCAAACAATATGTGAAAATATATTATTTTTTCTATTATACAAACCTCTGTATGGAGTGTATAAATTGTAAAAATTTCAAATCCAAAGATGATCCAAAATATTAGAAAAGGCCAAGAATGATTGCAATAAACACAAATTTCTTCAATTTTAGACAATGCATCCATTAGCTTGTTATTTTGATCAAAATCACTTACCAAAAGCAAATAGAATCGAAAAACTATTCATAAATTACAAGCCTTTGTTAACAGGCCATATAACAACAAGATAGCATTCAATTAATCACCTATATGCACATCAATCAAGCACACAACATAATCTCTACACAAATGTAGAAATACCAAAATGAGCTGATAGCATTTTTCAAAAAAAAATTCAAATCCAAAATGGACAAAGGATTCACTTTTTTCACACATTTCATCCTATTTATAGGTGTGAGAGATGACTCTCTCTCCTCTCTCTCTCTCTCTCTCTCTCTCTCTCTCTCTCTCTCTCTCTCTCTCTCTCTCTCTCTCTCTCTCTCTCTCTCTCTCTCTCTCTCTCTCTCTCTCTCTCTCTCTCTCTCTCTCTCTCTCTCTAGAGTCGTAAAGCTCTAAAATAGAAATATGAATCTTAACCTACCAATTTTGGTCCATATGGACAAATTACGTCAAATAAAGCCACTTGTGCATCTTAATGACCAAAGGTACTTGGACCCATCTAATAATAGTATTCTAAAATAGCTTTAAATGTGTGATAAACCAAATTTATTTTCAAATTTGGCCTCTAAATTGCCCAAAATAGCCAAGTAGTATGTTGACAATTTTTCACACTTCCTCTTCAACTATACTTGCTATTTTTATATCATAACTTTGCTCTATCTTAAGAATTAAATCCTTATTGAGAATGTATCTTTCCTCTAAGCATCTATAAAGATAAAATAGAAATATTTCATAATTGAATAGTTTTCATATTGGATGCTTCACTATCTCTTATACCAATTTTACATATCAATATGAAAAATACTACATGAAGAAGTACATAGAAGCACTAATGAATGGGTTCTTCCACGCTTTCACCTCAATTATCTCTATTAATCTATATCAAACATGTGTGCGAGCTTTTTTTCAAACCTGATAACTTCATGCCACCTCATATACCGGTTGGCCTTACCTTGGGCTTTTACCAGTCAAGTATGGATGAAGATATGTCTTTTGCCTTCTCCCATCAACCACTAAAGATTAGCTATTCAGGGTGGAGCAAAGCCTGCTTCCATTCGATTCCCTATTTCTTCAAACACTTGAAAAGCAACAAAAATACACCCATCGCTTACTTATACACCATGGCATGGTGTTTTCCGTTCGCCCTAAGCCAACGAGGTTCGAAGAACGGTTTTTTTTTTTTTTTTTTTAAAAAGGGTCTCCATATCTTTGTGGTTTGTAAAAAAAACCCTGCAAAAATAGAATGCAAAATGGCTAATAAATTAGTCCTAGATCTGTCATGTCGAATTCTTTAGAAAGATTCGACTTAGTAGTTCCTAACAAAAAGTTAAAATTTTTTAAAAGCAGAAAGTCATCTACATAAAGTGCAATAGTGATGTGTTTGGACCACCATGTTTGATATAGACATTAGAGTCAATAGCATTTGAATGAGTTTGAACATAGATCTCCTCTATTGAGTCTTTTTTCATCCTCCTTGCCTCTATTTTTTTCCCAACACATACTGTGTGTGAGTAAATGGGCCCGACCTCTTTGAAACACAAGAGCAGGTAGTCCACCAAATGTGGCCAAAATACCCCACCTTGGCTAAGTGTCACACTAGTCACACCTGTCTTTGAAACTGTCTAGCAAAATACCTAGGTTTGAAGGACAGTAAAATACCACCACTCCACAAACATAGTAGTGTGAATAATTTACCGCACCACATTACATTGATATAGCATATCATTATCATTTAGTAAGATTATGTGAGCAAACTTCAGGAAGCTTTGGCAAATGCGCAAGAATAAGTTGACAAAGTTGTCTACGATGCCAAGCAGCAAATTCCACTCTTGCAAGGCCAATTGGATATGGCTAAGTTAGAAAAGGAGTGCATCTTGAAGGACTTGGATATCATAGTCGAAGAGTGAGACAATTTGCTGCACACACCAGTAGCCGGTCGGCCAGTCTCTCAAGAGGAAATCAATTACCTCCTTTGAAAAGTGGATAGCTACAAATCCGCTCTGTCAAGTTTCCAGCAAAGATAGTTTACTAAGGTCTTCCTCTCCTAGAATGCCGAGTAAGTTGGCCAGGAATGTTTGTTAAGGCATTAAAATACGTTTTTATTTATCATTACATAATCTCCAAACAAAAGTATCAGAGTCACCAACACATGAATCATTGTAAAATGTCACATATTCCTTGCTAGTTATATCGTTCTGAAATTGTATTGGATAAAGTTCCAAGACTAAAATACATGTTCAATGCATTCTAGAATATTACAAAGTTGAAAGTTTTCACTAACATTATGAAAAGTACACACAAAATGACAAGAATAATCTAAAAAACATACATAATCAATCTCATGTTTTTAATTTTTTTTTATGATATTTATTTATAAACAGGAATCTAATAAGTAAAGTTTCTAAGATAGATTTTTAATTTTGGTCTTCTCATTGGAAGTATTGGAGTCACCAACATATGAATCATTGCAATGATGTCACATACACCTTGCTAGATATCATACATTTATTTGCAGCATAATTAAAAAGACCGTATTAAAAGATTCTTTAAAGTGGCTTTTTTAATTTGTATCGAATGAAATTCCAAGATATGAATACATATTGACTAGATTCTAGATTATTGAAATTAATGTAAATATCTATGAGACTAGCCTTTGCTTCTAGTTATGCTTTGGACACATTTATGTAAAATCTAAGTAGACACACATTATGGACTAGATAATTATTGTTTGAGGCCAATTCTAAGAATATAAAGCATAATCATACAATTGTAGAATCTGAGTAGACACACATTATGTATAGTGGAAGGCCCCTCCATGCCAGGGAGGCTGGGGCCTTCCATGAGATTTGATTCTAATTTCTATATATATAAAGTTAGCCTGGTAAGGATTTCCAGATTTTTTTAAGCGAGGCCTAGAGGGGCCAAGCCTAATTTTTTTTGGAAAGCCAAATTGGGCAGAATGTCCTCTACCCAACACCTTCCAATTGCATAATGGCTATCTTTGACTATTTTCACATGTATTTTGTGAGCACATTGAGTTTGAGTGACCAATCTAGAAGTGCTATGTGGCAGCCGTATGCCTAGAAAGCACAACATAAGGCATGTGGAAAAAAGCACATGAATTTTTTGCTTTTTAAGATGCTTAAAAAAGGGGCAGAATAGGCAAGAGGTATCCATTACATACAAAAAAGGCACCTTGGCAGGGGCCTTCCATGAGATTTTATTTTAATTTATTTATATATATATATATATATATATATATATATATATATATATATATATATATATATATATATATATATATATATATATATATATATATATATATATATATATATATATATATATATATATATATATAAAGTTTGGCATGCCTTATATTCTAAGAATATCTTATTATATTAAAATAGAAAGTGGTACCTTATGAAGAAAGTTAAGTGAAAATTTCATATAAGGGTGTGCATTGAGGCTTGTATAAGAGAGAGTTTTTCATTTAAGGGTGTGTCTTGAGGCTTGTACAAGAGAGAGAGAGAGAGAGAGAGAGAGAGAGAGAGAGAGAGAGAGAGAGAGAGAGAGAGAGAGAGAGAGAGAGAGAGAGAGAGAGAGAGAGAGAGAGAGAGAGAGAGAGAGAGAGAGAGAGAGAGAGAGAGAGAGAGAGAGAGAGAGAGAGAGAGAGTGAGTTCTAAGTGATACAATGGATATGGAGGATGCATCAATGGAGCTTGGAGGCAGACACTTCAAATCATCAATTACTCCAGCAACAAAGTCGGTGATGATGACAAGAGATAGAAAAGAAATAGCGGAATTAATGGGGTCAAGCACGAAAGATCACCAATTGGTAGAAATACCAACAAAGCCTGAAATAAAGATTAATACACATTCCACAAAAATTCGAACGTGCATTTCCATTTTGGGTACGTATGCTCAGTGGTCTAGAGGCTATTTGTTTGCTTTTGCTAGCAACAACACTTCACAAATTTATTCAATTGTTGGGCACAAGTTGGGATAGGCATAACATCAGTTTGATAATCACTTATATGCTTCTACAGGAGTCACGGTACTCGAAAAAATGGTGTATTATGCCATCTTTGGAAATCTTGTAACATATTTTTCCCAGGGTTTGCATTTGGATGTTGCTTCTTCAGCCAAGAATGTAAACAATCTCATCGGTGTCTCCACTGTTTCAGCTCTTGTAGGAGCTTACATTGCAGAGACACATCTAGGTCGTTACCGGACGATCATTTTTTTCTTCATAATCTATTGTCTGGTGAGAGAGGAACTTGAGTGCATGGATTTTCTTGCTAGCAATTTATAATTTATTAATGCTTTTTGTTAATAAAATGCATGGATTTCCTTGCTAGCAATTTATAATTTATTAATGCTTTTTATTACTAAAATTTATTGTTTGGTTGTTGTTACAGGGGCTTGCTTCTATGACAGCAACCACTTCAGTGTTGTCTATCAGTCCAATCCACTGCTCACTAGGAAGTCCTGATTGTATTAAGGCCTCAGATAATCAACTCAAAATTTCCCTCATATCTTTGTATATTATTGTGGTAGGGACGAGTGCTAACCCATGCTACCAAGCTTTTGGGGGAGACCAATTCGATGATGAAGGTGATGTGGAGGAAAAGGAGCAAAAAGCCTCCTACTTCAATTGGTTATTTCTTGCTATGTACTTGGGCCCTCTTATCGCATTCACATGTATAGTGTATATCCAAGAGAACATTGGCTGGAATTGGGCATTTGCTATCCTTACCACCTGTATGCTGATGGCGTTGCTTATTTTAGTTGCTAACCACTCAAACTATCGTAAAAGGCCACTGAGTGGCAGCCCTTTGACCCGCTTGGTGCAAGTGCTGGTAGCGGCCACTCGCACACCAATGACTTCAGGTAAAACATTGTTTTTTTATCACCTTCATCTCATGAATAACTGCAACATCATGTAGCAATTCTAGAAGCTTTTCATCCTCATTTAATATCTGTTGCTTTCATTTTGTTTTCATTGTTCTGTGATGCAAAACAAAGGCATCCATCCAAGCAAGGTATATATTTTTTGTTGTATGGGCATAAAATAGTATGGCACGTATTTGAACTCTTAGTAAGTGCTTTTGATTGCGTGTCTTCTTGGAAGTCACAATTAACTATCTGCATATTTTCACCGTGTGTTGATATAGTTATGTGGTTTGGCTTCTAGTTTTAGCTTACTTATATGTGCTAACTTTTTATCTCCTTCTCTTTCCTCAAAAGTCACTTCTAGCTACTTTCTAACTTTCTCACCACTATTTATAAGATTATATAAATGTCGGCTTGTATTCATATGACAATCTTAACAAATTTTTCATAAAAAATCCAAACATTGAATCTACCAATATGTATTTAATTGTTTTGTAGGTTCCTAGACAAAGCATCAATATGTCTTGATATGTCTGAGAATATGTTGCGACAAAGTGCTTGGAGGCTATGTACAGTGACTCAAGTAGAGGAGGTTAAATTAATTGTGCGTATCATGCCCATATGGATAACATGCCTCATGTATGGCATCTGCTTTTCTCAAACAATGACATTCTTCGTCAAACAAGGTAGCAAGAGAGAAACGCATATAGGCACAATTCACATTCCTCCAACATCATTATCAATCTTTAATTTGATCGCAGGCATTTTGTTTATGCCCATATATGACAGGCTCTTCATTCCATTTGCTCGTCATTTCACTGGAAACATGAGAGGAGTCACAATGTTGCAGCGAATTGGAATTGGGTTGGTCTTGGCAACTCTTTCCATGTTTGTTGCTGCCTTGGTTGAGAACAGTATCTTTGAATCCAAGTATACTGATATCTTACATTCTTTCTTACATAGCTAATTCTCATGGATCATAGGCTTTCTCATTTTGGAGATTTTTTCTTTTCCAACGATGAGAAACAATTTGAAAAGTCAAGAGCCTACCTAGTCAACTCGGGATTATGGTTGTGCCCAGATTGTTGATGCTAGACTAACATCATTCTCTTGATGTAAAGATATGGTAGAATGAGAAAAACTATGAGCATTTTGCTTCAAAAGGTTCAGAAAAAACTTACTTTGTCCTCTAATATAGAGGCTGAGCTATCAGGTACAAATCTGACGGGTGCTCTTCTTTCTCTCGTGGATCTTCTTGGAGAGTCCGCAGTCAGATCGATGGCCTTGCCTTTGTCAAGTTTCTTAATTTTGCTGATTGCTGAATTGTGGTGAGTAGCAAGTGTCCTGGGTATAGGGTGTGTGCCTTGCTGCTCGTCGTCTGAACAGTCACTCTGTCCATCTGGAATTTGAGCATCTTATTCCGGATGCTTAAGGTCCGCTCCCTCCGTAGATGCTGGCAGGTCATAGTAGCCTCTGGTCAAGATTTCGTAGCCAACTAGATCTCTTTCAGCCATTGTCTTTGACTCATCAAATTTGACTTCTCTGACAGTCTTGATTTGTTTGTTGTCAAGCATGTAGATCCTGTAGTATGATGAATGAACATCATATCCTATGAGAAATCCCTGCTCTACCTTTTCATCCAACTTCTTTCTTTTCTGATCTGGAATGTGGGCGTATGCGACACATCAAAAAATGCACACATATGTCAGACTTGGTTTGTTGCCCCACTAAACCTCGTGTGGCATGGTATGTGCAACACTGGATCTACCTCTCCTGTTCTGCAGGTAGTTGGCTGTAGCTACTGCTTCAGCCCATAAAATTTTTGATGCCTTTGAATAGACCATCATGGATCTCGCAGCTTCCATGAGAGTCCGATTTTTCCTCTCTGCCACACCATTGTGTTGTGGTGTGTAGGCTGCAGTCTTCAAGTGAAGTATGCCTTTGCTGGTACAAAACTCTACAAAGCATTTGGAGACGTATTCTCTTCCTCTGTCTGTTCTCAGCTGCTTCACCTTCTTGTCAGTCCATTTCTTAGCCCAATTCACGAACTTTGTGAATTTGTCTAGGGCCTCTGACTTGTTGTGGATAAAGTACACGGCTGCAAACTTGTTGAAGTCGTCAATGAAAGTGATGTAGTACTTTGAACCTCTCAGGGAGACCACATCAAACAGTCCACAGATGTCAGAGTGTACCAGTTCCAGGAGTTCTTTCATTCTGAAAGAGTCCTTGGTGAATGGTATACATGACATCTTGCCTTTGTTACAGGCATCACAAGATTTCAAGCATGTTGCATCTTTGATGTTGACTCTAGTGAATTCTCCACTTTGGCTAGCGCTGTATTAAACAACTATATTCATGTGATACAGCCTCCTGTGCCATATTATATCCATCGACTCATTGATCTGGTGAGCTTGCTCTGAAGGTACTCGGATCCCGAGGTGATACAGGTTCCCCTTTCCCTTTCTTATGGTGATTGTTGGAAATTAAGCCCACAATTGTCTCCTTGGAATCATAACTTAGACAACCAATGTATTTGAAGGACATCTACAACGGGCTTCCGGCTGATTTCTAGCAAAGGTTAACCAATCCCATCATAATTTCAAGTTCAGATGTTAAGTTTAATAACTTGAACTCATTGAAGACTTGGCCATCTTCAAGGACTTCCACAAACTTGCATTTAGAACAAGTCTGCAGATTTACATTACTTTTTCAACAGTCTGTAGAAATACACTAAGTGTCGCACAGTTTGCATTTTTCGCACTTGCCTTCGACTTCTTCCGTTCAATTATTTTGAAGAAGTCAACTTGTTCACAGCTCAACAATAAACTACTTTCAACACCGCCGGCATTTTTGCATTTTCTCAAAAATGCGAAGAGAGAGAGAATTCCAGAAGGTCCTCTATTTTTAAGGGTTAAACTATTAAAGACACCTTCGCCAACTTTCTAAGGGCACCTTAAACATGTTTTAAGGGCACCTTCGGCCTTTTCGCATTTTTTTCAAAAAGTGCGAGAGAGTCAAATTGTTAAAGACATCTTTGATTTTTTGAGGGGCACCTTCAACTTTCTAAGGGCAGTTTCTGAACGAGAAACGTTTTCAGCCACTTTTCAAAATTTGCAAAGTGAGAGAATTTGCGACGTCCTCGTTCACATCAACAATCCTGATTTGTTGGCCGTATATACTATGTATAGTTGTCACAAATGCCATATACTTCCAAGTACAACAACTTTTCTAATTAGGTGAAAAACATTCAATATAGTTAATACACAGATGAAATCTATAAATAGATCATCCAAACACAGATTATTGGTTGCTCCGTCCATGAGACGTATTATTTGAGCCTCCCAGTTACGCCATCGATTTTTGGTTTTAAGTGCTATTTGTATTGCGCTTCAGTGTAATATAGCAGCAGCAGCTTTTCTATCCGTGTATAACATAGACGAATGCTTGTTGTGATTGAATGCAGTTCATCACTGTTTGATCACGCTTGTTTACTCACTTTGATCAGAACACGGACGTCTACGTCTCCTTAGTTTCTGATCAGATGATGGCTGTCTTTGACACCTGAGAAACTCGCAATATCATACTGCTCTTTCTGAACCAAACTTCACATTGAATCTAATTTTCAATAATACCACACACAAACCATTTCTAATCTCTTCAATCAGAAAGTATTCTTGTTAGTTCTCTATCAAGCTTTCAAGCTTGACCTCTCTTGAGCATTCTAGCTTAGTCTTTTAGAGATATATTTTAGAGTTGCTATTGTGCTACTGCTTATCAGCAGAGCTGCTTATTATCAGACTATTTATCAGCTACTCAGAGACAACTTAGAGTGCACGATTTCTATCCGCTATTGTTTTGCGCTCATTAGCATCTGATTTTGTTTTTCTGAATCAATACTATCTTCTTATTGCATTCAGTATATGTCAAAATGCATGCATCTCTATATTGCTTTTGTAGCTGATAGAAATTGTCTGAGAATTTAGTACTTTATGTTTGGCTACGTAATCACTTAGTATCTAGCGATTTCAAAGTTAGTTGCTAGAGATTGAACATGATTTTTCATCACTACTGCTTTGTTCTTCTGTAATAGTTGATCTAACCATTAAGACAGTTGATATTCAACAACGTTCTATTTCCAAACTCGAATATTGTTCGAGATAGTTTATCTGTCGAGTTCGTTTCAAGTTTGAGCTTCAAGTTTGAACAAGAATAGAAATGTTTCGAGTCTGGTTTCAAATTTGAGTTTGAGTTTCCCAGCCTTTGTCAATTAGACTGTGCACTTTGCTGGTAGATCCAAGATTTGTCTGTTGAGGTGTTCTACATCCAAAGCTGGGACATCACACTCCTTCACTTTTGCTATCTTTCACCACTACCAAATCATTCTGTAGTGTTCTAATGCTTCTTCTCTGGTTGCGACAACCCTCCAATCTTCACATAATATCTTGTGTTGAGCTTGTTGTTCCTTTGGAACATATGCATTGGTGTGTCTCACAAGGCTGTTCTCAATGAAATAGGCATGACCTCTCACGACCACTCATGACATTATCTGCACCCCCATTATACATTGTACGGATTGCCCTCCAGTTCGCCTGGGCCTAATCTGTCATGAATCCCCAAAAGTCAGCATTGTCATGACCAGAACGCTCCATGACTATGTTGAGCATCTCCCAGAATAGAATTTGTGTCTCAGTATCCTCTTCTTTCATCTCACATGTACACTGAACCAAAACAATCAAGAGCACGTTCATAAGTTTTTCTTCAAATTAGAAAAAGTTTTATCCAACATTGTTGGAAAAGAAAAATGGTACCTTGGGTCGTAGACATGGCATGCCATTGTTGACCATCCAATTACTATTCTGGTGTGATCAAATTGAACCCAAGCATACTTGAGATCTCCATTGCTTGTGCGTCGCATTTGATTTACTAGATCTGCTCCTAAAGTAGGTCCCTTCGTTGACATTTTGAAAACAAAGCATCGGTCTTCCAAAGAACCTTGTCCTGAGAATCTGCTACCATGAAAGAATTCATACATTGAATTCTTCTTTAGGTGTAGAAGGCTATCTAGACCATCTCCTAAAGGCATTACTATGTTCTTTGCCTTTGAGACCATCCAACATAATCTGAAACATATACACCATAGATTGGAACTTCTTTTTTTGGGGGCCAATTTTGTTTTTTTGCCAAAACATAGATTTAAGGATGATGTACCTTTTATTTTGGACAAGAGGAAACAACTCATCTAAAAAGTTTCCAAGTTTCAGATCTCTGACAACTTGATTTGGCAGACGATTAGGCTTTGTTAGAGTTGATGAGATCAACTCTCTTGCAATCATCATTTGCACTTTTCGTGGTCCAACATTTTTGTCAACATTTACCGCCCTTTCAACCAATAGTCTAGTGTTTTCAATACTCCTCTTCGATGTCCCGGGTTGCACGTAATGTAAATGGTTTCCAGAGTGTATCATCAACCTAGTGAGTGTCTCATTGTTTGGCATGACATAGTACAAAATTTAAGAGCAAGTGTCAACACATGTTGCATGTCGTTTGCAGAAATCACTAGTTATGTGCTTGATTCCAATTGACAGTGTTAGTTTGAGAGTCATAATGAACTCGTAGAGTCTTCACTTGTCGACCGCAGGTATGATCTATTGTTGATGAATCATCATCCCCTCTTTGGACTACTGGCTTGATAATCCAAGTGATTGGATCTACTTTGACCGCACGCTCACGATTTTCAAAAGTAATTTTATCGGTACCCCAGTTATGTATTACTTGCGCAACTCTTAATCATGGACGTCCCAATAAAACTCGATATACATTTGGTGCATCAGGTAAGTCCATTACTACAAAAAGTAATAACAAACTGAACTCCTGAACCTCCATCACTCACAGCTGCTTCTTTACTAAATTGTCTATGCTGTATTGGTAAGGTGATGTTTTTTTGCTCAAAATGAAAGTAATACTGATGGCCAAAGAATTATGGGAAATAGTCACTGGAATCGAACTAGTTCCCAGTGTCGATGAGCAAGCCATTTCCAAATGGAAGCTCAGGGATGGCAAGACTTTTGCCTTGATCACCCTTAACATCTTTGACACACAAATTGGTCATATCAGAAAAGCCCAATCATCGAAAGAAAGAATGTCAGATGGTGATTCTCTTTAGAATCACGTAAATGAATTTAAGACTCTAATGGATCAAATGGCAGCAATAGGTTCAGCAATCAAAGACTTTGATGCTATTATGACCTTATTGTCAAGCTTACCATTTTCCTATGAAAACTGGGTGATGATGATTTTCACACACTCAGACATCACATTATCCAAAGTCATAACTATGTTGCTACAGGAGGAAAGAAGAAGATGTGGAGCATCTTCATACTTCGTCAACGACTCACAAGCATTATTCTCCAAGAACGGCTCAATAAAGCAACAAAAGAAGAAAATTGTTCGTCGACAAACTAACAACAATCAAAAGCAGTCACAGAAGTCCTAGAATCAGGCACCTACTCAGAACAATAAGAAAAGGCCCTTCTGCAGGTACTGCAAGACACCAGATCATGAGATCCAGGACTGTCGAGTCTTGAAGCTCAACAACGACAAGAAGAAAAAGCAGCCAGATCAACAAGCTCATGCAGCAGACACCAAGCAGAAGATCGAAGATGATGAAGAGTAGGAAGACTTCATGGTGAGCCATCACCATGTCGAACAGTCAAAGGAATGTTTCCTCGATTCTGGAGCTACACAAGACATGACAAGCCATTAATGGTTCATCAACTATTCACCCTACAATACAAACAAATTTGTTCACCTTGGAGACAACAGTTCTCACATAATTGAAGGTGAAGGTACTGTTTGGATGAATTTTTGGAATGGAATGTCGAAGCTTATACCAAGTGTATTGTATGTCCCGAATCTGACAACAAATCTGTTGTCTGTCAGTCGAATCACAGATCTAGGACATAGGGTAGAGTTTCAGACAGATTCTCATCAAATTCTTGATAAGAATAAGAGAGTTCTTGCAGTTGGAAAGAGACAAGGATATCTCTATAGGCTTAATCATTGTAATACTGTAATTGATCGTGCTTTAAGCAGTTTGACATCTATGAATAAAGAAGTGTTCTGGCATTATAGACTTGGTAACCTTAACTATACATCTATAGGTAACATGTCTAAACACTCTTTAGTTCTTGATCTAGACTGTAAAATTGTCGATCCCCATGTCTACTCAAGTTGTATAAGAGGAAAGTAGGCAAGGAGGCCCTTCAAGTCAAATCAAGAACACATTTCTAGAGATCTGTTAAACATTGTGCATACTGATATATGTGGCCCAATGTAGACACCATCATTACTTGATGCAAAGTTCTTTATTACTTTCATAGATGATTATTCCAGGAGGACTGCTGTCTATTTCCTAAAGCACAAATATGAAGCTTTTTAGTTCTTTGAAATTTAAGGAGAATGCTGAGTTGCAGACATACATAAGAATCAAAGCTCTCAGGAGCGACAATGGTGGAGAATACATTTCAAATGAATTCAAGGATTACTGCTCAGCCAATGGCATCGAACAACAGTTTGCTGCTTCCTATTCCCCATAGTCAAATGGATTGGCTGAAAGGAAGAACAAAATCTTAATTGAATCTGCTAAATGCATGATCACACATGCTTCTTTGCCCAAATCATTTTGGCAACATGCTGTTTCAACAACAACTTATTTGTAGAGTCGATGCATAACTGAGGGTGTTCCTAACAACAAAACTCCTTAGGAGGTTTGGACTGGATTCAAATCCTCGATCAAAGATTTGAAAGTATTCGGATGCATAACTTATGCTCATGTCCCAAAGCAGAACAGAAAGAAACTTGATGAGCATTTGTCATAGTATACCAACACATAAGTGCTATATTTATGTAGTATTTATGTCGTTCCCCAAGGAGATATCTCCTAAAAGTTGTTTAATTGATATAGACTTGACTTATTTCAAATGAAATGGAGTCGAATGAAAATATGGTTGTCAATAGACATTTTATGAGTAACCAGTATTACTTTTGTTGTGGATGTGTAATGGTAATGAATTCAAAACAACAATTTTCCTCTATCAAACTGAAGGAAAAGCGTTCTATGGACGAAATGATATCATAGTAGGGCGAACAAACTACACTCTGACTGATTAAGTTGTAAGCGGAGATTTGTGTTATGTTCAATGCAGATGTGTACGAATAGGCAATCAATTAATCTTATTCTTGAACTAATGTGTTCTAGATAGAAGTCCTCAACAACTAAAGTCCAATCACAATTAAAGAACTCAAGTAGTTCACAAATATGTTAGAAACAATTATCTTCGTTACCAACATGAATATAGACCAATAACTCAATTCGTTAGGCAGGGACTAGCATTTCACAAACATACATACTTCTCCGTCACCAATTGGGGAAAACTACCAAAGAATATTTTACTGAATGTCGAATACAAAGTATCTGCGCAGACGATGAGCTAGTTTAAAGACAGTTCTTTAGATTAACTTTACGGAAACACAACAACCGTCTGTAATGAGCTATCGTACTGTCTGACCAAAGTAGATTGCCAGTAGACCCAAAGTCACTCACACTCAACAGCGGAGAACAAAAATTAAAGGTAATAACCTTAGATGCTCTATTCACTTTTGAATCTCAAAATATAGAAACTCTCTCTCTCTCTCTCTCTCTCTCTCTCTCTCTCTCTCTCTCTCTCTCTCTCTCTCTCTCTCTCTCTCTCTCTCTCTCTCTCTCTCTCTCTCTCTCTCTCTCTCTCTCTCTCTCTCTCTCTCTCTCTCTCTCTCTCTCTCTCTCGGTAATGTGAGGATGAGATGTGTCTTCTTTTATAGCCTACGCAGCAAGCAAACACACCACTTGAAATTCCTGGTGCGTCGCTCCATTTACAAATTCTAGTTAACATATAAGTTACAAGTACATGTAAATTATACAATTAAAAATTTTCACTAAGAGTCTCGTTTGAACTGACGATACGAATCTAGTCGTTTCATATTCGAGACCTCATTTTATTTCAAGAGGCCTTGTCCTTTAATAGTAGGCAGGTCATTAGCAATTACATCCCAAAAAATGATATAGGCCTCTTCATAATATATATTTGTCCGTGCATATCCTCATTTCCAAGTATATATTGCTATTTTGGAGTAGATATACATTTATCTAACAAATATGTGGTATCACATGTGGCATTCTTTTAAAACGATTTTTGTTGGCTATTGCAAATCTGATGGAATGTACAGACAGTTAAAATAGCAATGATCGACTTATACACCGCTTTCTTATTTCGACGACACCATGTGTGCTTAGTTTTAGAATTATCGGGCCGTCTTTCTTTTATGAGCCCTTTGAGTGCTTTTAAGCAACTTTATCTTTGTACTTGCTTATCAGTTGAATATACAGTTTGTGGAGAGCAATTATGTTGTCTTGTCTTATTGCACTTGACGTTGTGTTGTGGTGATTGATCCGATCGAGTTTTTAAATAGTTTTTTTAACTTGGTATCAGAGCCCATGGTGGCTACAATCACCAGACAAGAACATAAAGCTGCGAATTCGTGATGGTTTATTGGCTAAGAAGCACAAAACCGAGTCTGTGGAGATTCGTGGAATAGCTCAAAACTGTAAAAAGGATTCAGAGACAGGAAATTGTCAGCTGAATCAGAAAGCAAGCAAAGATTGAAGCTAAAAATTCTTCTGGAGGATTGCTTGGCATTTGTGATTGGTTTGAATCCAATCGAACATCGTTTGAAGAGCGGTTTGGTGCAAAAGATTGCTTGTTGTTGGGCGATCTTAGAGGGATAGGTAGCTGCTCAAAGAAATTCTCAAAATGATCAAACAAAGTCCAAGGAATAGCTGTTCTTCACCCAGCTAGGGTTTTGAGCTTAACAATGGTGCATCTCTCTGGTTTCTGAATCTTTTTCGCTTCTGTAAATGCGTGATGGTGGGCACCTTGCTACTGTTGTGAACTTGTGGAGAGGCCGTGGGTGGCCGCGGACTATGTAGAGAGGTAGCTTGAAATTTGCCAGGCTGCCATAGCCATAGTTTATTGAATGCTAGAAAGCTTGGAGATGGCATGAGGGAAGTCGTGGGCCTGAACGAGCGGTCAATCCCACCAATCCTGTAGCGTGAGGAGGGGAGTAGCGATCCTAAGAAGAGAACTTGATGCACCTAGATGATTGTGATTGTTGGATCCAGAGCTATTGTGATCTACGGTTGAAGTCGACTGGCCAAGAAGTGATCTAGGCAGTCAGATCTTAGATAACCATTGGATCGGTTGGATTCCAACTTGAACTTCATAAGAAGGGGTCTGAAGTGCAAAGTGCATTTCAGCTTCATTAAAAATTTTCAAACTGAAATAACTGTTGGATCCCAAGTTTTTGAAGGGTGAAGTTTTTTCACACTGAAGAAACAGTTCAAAAACTCAAAGTGCCCTTATTTTCACATCCTTTAGCCTATTTTGGCCAAACAAAAGACTATAGCCTCCAAGCGAAGGGCACCTTGACTGTACTTGCAAGTACGGTATGCCAAAATAGAGTGATTGCCGCAGAGAAAGTGTTTGGAACGCGCCAGAAGTGATTTCACCATTCCACTGGGCACGTAGTTGGAAGTTGGTGACGAGAAGTATTTCGGAAAGCGACGCCAGTTTGGATTCTAATTTGGCAAAAGAGCGACAAGTGGCTTGGTAAGCCAAAAATTGCAGGTCATTATTGTTTATTTTTGACATCACGGTTGGCTTTGGCATACACTTTTTAGCCTACAGATGAAGTTTCAAGCAGTTTGGAAATGGCAAACATCAATGAGGCAATTTTGGGCGATGCAAGCGAACTTGATGGGGCTTCTAACTACAACATCTGAAAATTCAAATTGAAGAGCATTTTGATGGAGAAAGAGTTATGGGAGATCGTAGCAGGTATTGAAATCTGGCCAAATACCACCCCAGGTGACATGATGGCCTTTGATAAAAAGGCACAGAGAGCATTGTCCTTGATTAATCTTTCAGTGAAAGACCATGTGATCACCCATATAAGTGATGCCATGACAACTTGGGGAGCTTGGGAAGCTCTTAGAGTGCAATTTCAAATTTGCAATCCAGCTCGAGCCATGTTCTTGAAGTCGAGAATGAATGCAGTCAGGATGGAAGAAAGCGAATCGGTGGAATCTTTCTTCACCAGGATAAAGGAGCTGAGAGGTCAACTTGTGGCAATTGGAGAACCAATTAGGGACATTGAATTGGTACATACCACTATGAGCGGTGTCTCGGAAGGGCTAAAGATGTTTGTGAGTGGCATTGCTTCGAGGGAGAGATTGCCTACTTTTGAAGACTTCCATGGAATCATGTTGCAGGAAGAGCAGCGCCGCGAAGTGGTGAAGTCAAGGCAAACCCCATAGGAGGATCAAACCTTGCTTGCTAAAGGCAAGCAGAAAGGATGGAAAAGGATTCCCAAGAAATCCAAGGATGATGATGAC
This sequence comes from Diphasiastrum complanatum, assembly GCA_029204225.1. Taxonomy (NCBI): domain Eukaryota; kingdom Viridiplantae; phylum Streptophyta; class Lycopodiopsida; order Lycopodiales; family Lycopodiaceae; genus Diphasiastrum; species Diphasiastrum complanatum. The sequence goes on from CM055097.1 coordinate 66,055,287, forward strand.
GAGGGAGAGTCGTCATCAAAGACGAAAAAGAAGAAGAAAGGCAAATGTTACTATTGCCACAAACCGGGTCATTGGGCACATGAGTGTTACAAGAAGAAAGCAGACATAAAGGCGGAAAAGGTGAAACAACAAGGCAACATTGCCGAAGATGATGGGGAAGATGACGAGACAAGTGTCTTCTCATCGACATTGGCATCCCAGGTTGATGATGGTGCTAGATGATTCACAGATTCAGACGCCACAAGGCATATGATTGGGAAATGAGATTGGTTAGAGAAATTATCACCAATCCATGATAGGGACAAGGTCACTCAAGCCAATAATGCCAAATACAGGGTGTTGGCAATGTACCTGTGCGATTTTCTAATGGTAAAATCAAGAATATCCCTAATGTGCTTTATGTTCCTGGACTTGTTCTGAGGTCATCTGTGACCTCCGCAGTCATTTACATTCATCTACAATCTCTGCGGTCCTCTGCGGTCATCTACGGTCATCTATGACCTCTACGATCTCTGCGGTCCTCTACAGTTTAGGGTGCAGTCCATCTGTGGTCCTCTGTGGTCATCTGCGGTCCTCTAAGGTCCCTAACGCGGTCCGTCTGTGGTCGTCTACGATCGTCCCGCAGCGACGGGAGGTTCTGAGGCCATCTGCGACCTCTGCGGTCATCTACAGTCATCTACAAGCTCTGCGGTCATCTACGGTCATTTGCGAACTCTGCGGTCCCTTTACAAAATTTAGCAGTATGTGAACCACAATTGAATTGGGTATGACATGATTGCGTACTATAGAACTCATGCATACACAAATATTATAAAACTTCTAACAAGCATATCATAGTAGAAAACCATTTCAAATCAATTCAAATGTATCTAACATTCATAAAAAATGACACATTAATAGTAAATCTTTCTTCAAACTGTATTCCTTTGTTAAATTGTCAACATTAGTGCCCTACCGCATGAGGTATGAAGCACTTAATTTGTCTTTATTGTTTAGGCATAACAACCAATACAAACTATAATGTCTCTACGTTTACATCCATTTCTCCCTCATCAGACTCCTTAGACCCAGAACTTGAGTCTTCAGATGAATTTGTATCTGATTCAAGTGATTCCAAACGGTCTTGATGCGTTAGGAAGGACCGAGTCATATCTATATTTTTTGGAGTATTGATAGTCAGTATAGTCCGACCGATGTTGTTCATGAGCTCTGCCACACAGTATAACATTCTATATAAGCACACAGACCAATTTGGAGCAGAAAAAGATTCAATAATGCTGCTAACACCTCGCCAATGCTTTGCTTTCTTTTTGTGTTTTGGCTTACATGACACAAAATGTTTTGTCGATTTTTCACTATCTCCAAAACACAACCTCAACAGTTTAAATTTGCTTTGCATGGACTCCCTGACATCATTCGAGGACTCAGCATTGTAAAGAACAAATAAAATAGGTTGTAGGTTCGGAACAGTTATATTATTCTCTTTCATTGGAGTTGCTAGCTCGTAGTAACCCTCAAAAATAGACAACTGACCAAGTGCTAAGAGCAAGGACTCACCAATTTCACAGTAACAGACATAGGAGGGAAAACATGCAAAGCAGACAGAAGAGGAGAAGGGGGTTGCACCGTCAGGCCAGCAGAAGGGAGGTGGAGCAGCATAACAGAGCTCAATATCTCCGAGAGAGCAGTGATATCCAAACCAGGCACAACAGAGTCGCAATCCAAGCATAGCCCAGAAAGAAACAAAGAAAGAGAAGAGAGGGGGGGAGAGAGAAGCTCCATCAAAATCTCTAGAACGTGCTGCAAATTCGAAACAGATCCGCTCGTGCATTAAATTTGAAACAGATCCACTCGTGCTGCAAATTTGAAACAGATCCTCTCCAAGCGCTCGGGTTCACCACCGCCAACCCCCCCCTACGTCCATGTCCACATCGAGCGGAATCCCTTCCTCCACATCGAGCGGAATTTCTTCCTCCGCCATCTGTCTTCTTTTTCTTGCTTGTTATCTATAATTTGAAATACTAACATGCAATGGTTGATGTTCAGGTTTAGGGTTATCGGATTGAGATATTTGGGAGGAGGATGCATGAGTGCACCCATACACATGCGCAAAAGTGTACATAAGTTTAAATATATATATATAGATATATATAATGCGGTCCCTCTGCGGTCCTCCCGTCACGGCGGGAGGTTATGACTTCTGCGGTCCTCCGTGGTCCCTAATGAGGTCTCTTTGCGATTCTCTGAGGTTCCTCTGTGGTCCTCCCGCCACTGCGGGAGGTTCTGACTTCCGCGGTCCTCTGCGGCCCCTAATGCGGTCCCCTTGCGATCCTCTGAGGTTCCTCTAAGGTCTTATATGACCCTCTGCGGTCCTCCGTGGTCCCTAATGCGGTCCTTGTCCCTAATGCGGTTCCTCTGTGGTCCTTTGCGGTCCTCCCGCCGTGGCGGGAGGTTCACTCCGAATTTTTTTTTAACAAAAAAATGAAACACTCAGAATTTTTTTCAAACCAAAAAATAAATGAGAACCTCCCACCGCGGCGGGAGGACCGCAGAGGACCACAGAGGGACCACATTAGGGACCGCAGAGGACCGTAGAGGTCGCAGAGGGTCGCATAGGACCTTACGGTTTCTCAATCATGTTAACTAAAGATGGGGAGGGGGTTTATCTATCTTTGTGGATAGATGTTCATTTGCTTATGGGACTTATGAATTGCCACATGTCAACAACGTGTTGAACTCATAAAAAAGCAAATGTAATTGATTTTGGCTTTTTTGGCTTGTTGTAATTGTGGCTAAAGAGCCACAATTCTTGGAAATGGACGATTTCAGAATCTATATATACTCATGAGTTCTGTCATGCTTCTAGAAATACTTATGGGATAATTGTTGTCTTTTTCTTGTGCTCTCCTCTCCTTGTTTTTTGTAAGACGTATATAATTAAAAATTGCACACAAAACATAAAGACATAAATAACTTTTAAAAACAGAAAAGTGAAAATTAGTAGAATTAAATGACGAATAACACTAAACGTCTACTAAACAAAAATCATAAATTTATAAAACCCAAAAATAAATAAATGAATAAACAAATTACAAGAATAAACAAATTGAAAAAAATTAAATGAATATACAAATAGTATCACATAATCATAGCATTAATAGATTAGATATTCAAAAAAGTGAATAAAATTTAAAATATAAAATAACTTTAGTAATACAAAGAAAATTGAATATAATCAAAATAATTATAAGATAACTAGAAAAATATATCAATAAAAAAAATAATATAACTATTAACAAATCGTCAAAAAACTCGAATATATCTATTAATGAATCATAAAATTTTTATAGATTGATTATTTACTATAATATTAATATAGGGTTCTAAATAAATAAAATACAAAATAACACAATAAATTAGATATATAAAAATGGAATACAACAAAATAAACTCTCAAAATAAATGTATCAATAATATAATTAAAAAATAAAATCACAAAAATATAAACAAATACAGTAAAATAAAAAAATTAATGAGAATAAAAAAGTACAAAACATCTTAAAAAATTAATTAAAAAAGTCACTATTTTCAAAAATAATCAAAAATAAAATCTATAAAGCTAAGAAAAAAACAAAAACTTTAGAAGAATAATGAAAAACATTAATACAAGTTACAAGAAAAAAAAGCCTTTAGGTCAAGGACTAAGGGCCTTGGGCTAAGGACTAATCGCCTACGGTCATGGCATTGGTCCAAGGGCAAAGAGTCAAGGGCTAAGGGCTAATTGCCGACAACCAAGGGCTAAGGGCCAGCAGCTATGTAGTAAGCTCCAACGGCTAAGGGTCAAGGTCTAGGGACAAACGGTCAAGGGTCATGGTCTAAGGACCATGGGCCAACTAGCTTAGGACTGAGGGTCTAGACCCAATGGCCAAGAACTAAGGGCCAAGAGACAAGGGCTAAGGTCCAATTGCCGACTACCAAGGGCTAAGTGTCAGCGGCTAAGAACTTAGGGCCACTGGCTAAGGGTAAAGGTCTTAGGACTAAGGGCTAACTAACTAAGGACTGAGGGCCAACTAGCTAAGGACCGAGGGTCGAGGGCCAACATCTAAGGGCTAAGACTAAGGGCCAACTGGTTGAGGGCTAAGGGCTAAGGGCCTAGATATTAGGGCCAATAGCTAAGGGTCAAGGTCTAAGGACTGAGGGCGAACTAGTTAAGGACTGAGGGCCAACTAGCTAAGGACTGAGGGCCAAGGTCTAAGGACTGAGGGACAACTAGCCAAGGGTCAAGGGCCAATGTCTACGGGCTAAGACTAAGGGCCAACTGGCCAAGGGCCAAGATATAAGGGCTTAGGTCCAATTGCTAAGGGCTAAGTGCCAAGATCTAAGGAGTAAGGGCTAACGGCCAAGGACTATAGTCCAATGGTTAAGGACCAAGTGGCAAGGGATAAGGGCCAAACTTTAAGGACCAATGGCGAGTAAGGGCTAAGTGCCAAGATCTAAGGAGTAAGGGCTAACGGCCAAGGACTATAGTCCAATGGTTGAGGACCAAGTGGCAAGGGGTAAGGGCCAAACTTTAAGGACCAATGGTGAAAGGCTAAGGAAGATCCACAAATATATATAAAGATATTTAAATTACATAAAACTATTTCAAGATAATTTCAAACAATTTCAAAACTTGGGTATATTTATCCAGCTAATTACATTGTGTGTTATAAATTTACATCTACATTGTATGTATGTATGTTCTAACATATGTTGAAATCATAATTTCTCTCTGTGTGTGTAGGGCTTGCAATGGAAAACGATCGTGAGAAAAATGTCCGCATTGTCTTGCTATATCGAAAAGAAGTCATTGCATTTAGTCAAATTTTGAGTATTGAACCAAGGCAGATGTGTTTCTTTCGTGAAATTGGCACAAATAAATGCATGGTGAGTATATCAAAAGTGCTCAAGATGGATTGTCCATTGCCATATCCACAGATGGGTATCACTCATCTTGCAGACATTTATGATAATTTGCTGGACTTAATGGCAAACAGATTATTGTGGGGTAACAATGACGTGGTGAAGATTGACGATCTTGCAGTCTTGGCATGTCATATTTATAACAACAATGATATTGTTGATTATATGAATTTTGATGGAAATATAGTTTGTTCAGCCAGCTTCAAAAGCTACTGCAGTTTTGACAAAAATCAGTTGTTTGCCACTATAAAGTTACTATCAGTAACAAATGAAGGAACCATTCAAAATGCCATGGCAGATGACGGAGTCCCATTTTACTCACCAAATAAATCGATGATATGGTGTGTATCGAAACTTTCTTTACATGCTACGAATGCTAGGCACGTATTGTTCGACGAGACAATGAATGTGTATTACACTTATTATGATCGCAATTACAACAGATCATCAACATGTATGCAATGTACGACTACCTTCAATCACGAAAAGAGAACATCAACAAAAACAACATACAATTCTGATTTCCTCACTGGCGTGGAAGATGTCAATCATAATAATAGTGCAAACTTCAAATGGATTAGGTATAGTTCAGATGTTCTCACTGGTGTGAATGATATCAATGCTCATGATGTGACTGATAACAATGCTACAAGACCAGCTCTGTACAACTCCGACGTTTTGATAGGTGTGGACGATGTAATTGGTTATGATCTGACACGATCGACATACAACTCAGACATCCTAACTGGGATAGACGATGTGGTTAACAATAATGTATCTCAAGCGAATGCTATCACCGACAGTCACGGTCATAGACTTTCTCAAATGACAAGACAATCCAAGAAGACAACAGGTGCATCCTCTGCAGCATTGTTTTCTACTGCTTCTAGACAACATGATTCAGATTTAAACAATGCTTGATAAACATTTCCTCCCAATACTTGATAGATCTAAATGTTGCATATGAATATAAATTACCTCTTTGTGTTTGCAGCGAGAGCCTCATTTTGGATGGCAAAGGTTGTCGGAGTAGGGACCGATGCTGATGGTCTGGTCACTTCACTCAAACTATTATGGTATGAACCTAAATCCACTCGGAGACGTGGAAACAGTTTAATTGACAACAAAGAATTATACGAAGACTGTCTTTCAAAAGACTGGGTTTCAAACAATGACGGTGTAGATATTGATGCTGTGATTTATGCATGGAAAACCAAGGCAAAAAAGATGGTAAAGAAACATGGATATGATGTCGAAAGATCAATATCTATTCCAGAAATCTTTTGAGCACACATCAAGGAGTATTTGTACAAATTGGTTGATGCATGTGCAGCTGATGTTGATGAGTACTAGGTTGAAGTTGTAAATTTTTTGACAGTTATAGTTCTAGCCTGACAATTTTGTAAAAATCCGGTTTTTCGTATGCTAGGGTGTGGGCATGTCACCCCAAGTTAATTCTATTCCATGGCATGTGTATTGTAAGACCATGAGGAAGCTGGAAAGTTTAACGACTTTAGAGATTCTAAAGGATCCAGATATTAGTTGCTTTAGATTTGCAACCTTTAGAATAGAATAATTTAGTCAGAAGGTTAAACTTGTGCATATTCTACTCTTTGGTCTTGGAAAATGCACAATGTGCAATATGATCGTACAATTTGGTTCAAGCTCTAAAATTGCACCAAAGGGGTGCACATTTTGTAATAGTCATTCAACAATTAGAAAGCAATCCTCACCCATGTACATATTTTCAATAAAAACATTATTTACAATTTTGGTTATTGAATCCATGTGTCTTTATTGCAGTTTTGTGTTTCTTTTTGTGTTTTCTAACTATGCAGATTTAAAATGATCGTGATGCTCTTACGGAATGATGTTTATTCTAATAGTGCATAGTCTATTAGCTGAATTTGGATGCTAGACTTATGAGAATTTGGATGATGTTGCAACATATTGATTGTTACAATAACATCTCAAATTAGTTTCTTTCTCTCATTTCATGAACCTTAAAGTCTACGCAACTAATTTGAAGATTCCAATGTTATATGTCTCTTGAGATGTCATAATTGTAGGTAGTGAATGTAATTTTTATAAGCGATACACTAAATTTATATATAAGAATATAAAATTTGAATTGAAATATTAAAACAAGTGTATTTAAATATATGGTCAATGTGGAACCAAATTTCATTTCCATGTTCTATCCCATGAGAGAGAGAGAGAGAGAGAGAGAGAGAGAGAGAGAGAGAGAGAGAGAGAGAGAGAGAGAGAGAGAGAGAGAGAGAGAGAGAGAGAGAGAGAGAGAGAGAGAGAGAGAGAGAGAGAGAGAGAGAGAGAGAGAGAGAGAGAGAGAGAGAGAGAGAGAGAGAGATCCTAAAAAAAGTCTAATTGTTTTGCCAAAGTCCAAAATTAAATAATTTCAAATTGTAAGTGTTAATTTTTTTACATTGACCATGTAGTACTTTTTCGTTTGTATTTTCATATGTGTTTTATGTGTTGCAAGTTAATTAGAATTTCAAAATATATGATAAATCCATACTATGTTTCAAGATTTTCATATTGTTTAGCTGTTTTTTAAATATTTTTTTGTAAATAACATGAGCCTTTCGAAATTTGTGTGAATTCTATATTGTTGTCATAATTACATCTAAAAATTATCATGTCCGTGTTAAAAAATGGATTATTACAAAGTCCAAAATTAGTTGATCCAGTGTTTAAACTAAATAGGGCTGCAATTTCTAAAACTATCTTTGGTTGCTTGCAGCAATTATCTCACACGTGTTTCCATTATGTCTCATGACACTGGTGATGACACAAAGCATGCCAATCACCCCAATTGTATTGAGGTCCTGCATATGGCATCAATGTCACAACACCCTTTAGAGGGACCTCAATACTACTCAATGCAAAAAGGCCCAAATCAACCTTAGGAAAGTGTTCATTAGGCATGATCATGTACATTCGACCCCAATACGTAAATGGTGTTCCTTTTAATGGTAATGGTGATTGGAGTGGCCAACATAAATATCTACTTCTAATGAAACATTTTAGTAATGGTTGCAAACTAGGTGGAAAAGGAAGGTCAAACAAAGAACCTAGAATGTATTTTGACAGATCAACAGTGCATAGTAATTTCCAATTATCTTTCAAACTAGTCATAATATGTCCAAGACCCGTTCTCTTTTTTAAAGGGGTGGTCAAGTTTGTGGAATCCATGTGGAGTATCATGGAGGACTCATGTGCAACGTCTAGAAGAGGTGTGGTTGGGTGGTAAGAATGTTTTGGAGATTTGGAGACATGGATTGAATCACAAGGCATTGATGAACTAATTATATCATGCAAGGGGTCATCATCAACAAGAGCATCATCGAAGGCCAATGATGATCCAAAATCAATATTCATGTGATATATCCTATTAATAATATTCTAGATCTCTCTTCAAATCTTTTCCTTGAAACCAGCTTATGTTCCTTCTTCTACAAAGTTGAAAATGTTAGATGTATCAGTCTCTCTCTCTCTCTCTCTCTCTCTCTCTCTCTCTCTCTCTCTCTCTCTCTCTCTCTCTCTCTCTCTCTCTCTCTCTCTCTCTCTCTCTCTCTCTCTCTCTCTCTCTCTCTCTCTCTCTAGTAAACTAGTAGTTTGAAACACACACACACACAAACACACGCATGTGCGTGCGTGTGCACACACACACACCCTAAACACACACAAAGAGAAAAAAGAGAGAGAACATTATAGAGTGTTAATCAAAACTCCCGAGCCACATGATTATATCCTATTCCAGAATGTCACCACATGCTTCCTTCCTACGGTGTTTGGGCTTTCTTGTGGAACTTATCTTCCAACAAAAAACATTTGAACCACACCTTTAATGGAAGAAAACAAGGGCTACACACCTTTCTAGAATTGGAAGTGTTGGTTACCTTTAACACACACACACACACACACACACACACACACACACACACACACACACACACACACACACACACTTGTTGGAGGGTTTGTGGATCCCAAGGCAACCCTAACCCTAGTTAATAAGTGAGAGGGATTTGGCACCCTGCGTATGTAAGTCCAACCCGATGATCACATAGTTATTTGATTGATCAGTTAAAAGTTAATAAAAGGACTTTAGGCCTTTTTGCGGGACTTTTAATGTTGCAGGGCCTAAATGTCAAGTTAGTGAATAAAGTTGGGTTTCCCTCCAATTTTGATGGTTCTCACGCTTTTTTAAATTTGAATAAAAAGAGAGGCAAGACTGGACCAATAGGATTTAGAGGCCAGGGTCCTCCTCTCTACTATAAAAAGAGACCAACTTGAGTTGCTCCTGATGTTCATTTCCTCATTTCAATAAAGTAGATTGGTTCTCTTTAGAAATGGATTGATGAATGTCCTTGCTCTTTCTCTCTTTTCATCCATCTCTCATGATTTCTTTGGATTTTGATTGTTAAACAAGGAAACCTATTCAGATCACCAATCTTAAGGTCCATTTGGATCTGAGATATCAAAGAAAATAACAAAAATCGGTCAAATCTGTCAGATTTGGTCAAAAAGAGACAAAAAACGTCATCAGAGCTTAGAATTTTTTAGCCTCTTTAAGAAAATCTTTGTCGAGTTGCAGACACCTTTGATTTTGTTCACAGAACCTTCAGTTTGAAGGGCGAAGATTAATTTTCAGCAGATTTTCAGAAACATCAGAAAAATCGTCAAAAAACACCAAAAAATCACCAAAACCCTAAAAATACAGAAAATAAACCTTCGCCCGATTCACTGTGCTTAGAAGTGATTCAGATCTATCTAATGCCAGGTCGACAAAGAATAATACCAAAAATAGAAAGGATTTCATAAGCTCAGTTGTTATATTGCCATATTTTTGTCAAAAGAGTCACTTTTTTGCAAAATTACCAGTATTACTCTTGATCCTTCGCTAGAACCTTCGCCGAGTTTTCAAAACATTCTATTTATAGAAAAATACTATTTTTGAGTTCGACAAAGATTCTTTTTGATCAGATCATAGAAAATCTTGCATTTTACCCTTGCCAGACAACAGAAACTGTATTTCCTTGGGTCAGAAACCTTCGTCCGATTTTTCATAGTTTTATCTGTGTCAGATCTTTCACTAGAGATGTCGACGAAGGTTATTTCTCAAGAAATTGTCAAAAAAGTTGTTCAGAGATTTTTTTTTTTCTAAAATAGCACTGTTTAACCTTCGCCGAGCCAACCTTTGCCTGGTGAACCTTCGCCAGTCCTATTTTTAGTTTCTGATTTTCCAGATCAAGTCTCTGTCAAAATTTGGATCAAATCTGATATATTCTGAATTGGATTATGAGAGGTTTATTATTTTTGAGAAGTATCGATTGATCGAATTTCGGAAAGTTTTTTATCATATAGAGTCAGATTCTTGAAAAAGAGAATAGATCTAGCAGATTTGATCTGAGATAGTTTTTTGGAAATCTAGATCTAATCTCATTGTCCGCCTGATCTAAATTTGTAAAGATGGCTGCCCCTAGAGCTGCTCCACAGGAGGTCAATCCAATTATTGTTAGAAGAGCACCCCGATTGGATCTACCCAAGTATAATGGATTAATAGATCCAATTAGATTTCTTCAGATCTATGCTGAATCCTGTGAGGTCTATGGTGAGATTTATTTTCAAGATAAAATTAAGCTGTTTCCTATGGCCTTAACAGATGCAGCACAAGATTGGTACTATAACCAAGATGAAACGGAACGTACAGATTGGGAGGTTGTTAAACGAGCCCTTATCACACGGTTCAAACCGCGGAAGTTTATGGAAGACCTTTTCCTACTTTTAAGTAAAGTTAAAATGGGAAAGTGGAAAATGGTTCGAGATTACATCGAAAGGGTGAAATGTCTTAGATCTGAATGCGAACCTGAGCTGATTAATGAAAATGCCATGATTATGCGATTTTTGTCAGGTCTACCTAAACGGATCAGGCGTGAGCTAAAACGCCATAATGAGTATGCACTTTTGCAAAATGCTATGGACGATGCAATTCGGGAGGAGGATAAAGATTCAGATGATGAGCCGAATGTCAGTATGTTGACTTATACAGCATGGCAGACTACTACGACATCCACCACTATTGCATCAACGAATGCCAATGCTACTGCAGAAATGATGCTCAATGAGTTTGAGAAACTTGGGAAGACGCAACATTATAATACGGTCCTGATATGAGAAAATCTCTCTCAGAAGATTGATTCAAAGGAAGTGCCACCTCTATTGGATAAAGGCAAAGGAAAAGTCAAGAATGATTCTTCAAGTCAAACTTCCAACAAGACATCATCATCTAGGAAGTCTTCACCTGTGAAGAAAGAATTATCATCTCGAAAGTCATCACCTCCACAATCAGTTCCTGCTAAGAAGGCTAAACGAAGATCCAAGACAAGTCCATTCGAAAAAGAACAAGCAAATGTAGTCCAGCATGATATGCCAAAGTATTTTAAGAGAACCGAAAAAGATTGTACAAGGGGGATCACAACTTACTCCTGAATAGTATCAAGCACTCCGATTGTTACTTATTAAGTATCAAGATTGCTTTGCATGGACTTATCAAGATTTGAAGGGTATTCCGACATCAGTGACTGAACATACCATACCTTTAGTACCTGATGTAGTTCCAAAGGTTACAAAGTTCTATCGTTGTAATCCTAATGTGGCAGATCTGATAAAGAAAGAACTCCAGAGATTGCTTGATGTCAATTTCATTTATGAGATCGAGCACACTGAATGGATTTCACCGATTGTCATTGTTCCTAGGAAAAATGGAAAATTGAGGATTTGTGTGAATCTCAAAGCATTGAATAAAGTGACACGGAAGGATCACTTTTCGTTGCCTTTTACTGAAAGCATTTTGGATCGCCTTGCTGGAGCGGAAGCTTATAGTTTCCTGGATGGATTTAGTGGTTACAACCAGGTTAAGAATGCACCTGCCGATCGTCACAAAACTGCTTTTGCAACATAATGGGGCACCTATGCTTACAAAGTAATGTCGTTTGGACTCTGTAATGCACCAAGTTCATTCCAAAGAGTAATGCATTTAAAGATTATCTGCAAAAATTTCTTGAAATTTACTTGGACGACTTGGGAGTTCATAGTACAGATACAAACCATCTAGATCGATTGGAGAAAGTATTTGAAAGATGCCGCAAATATCAGATTTTTCTAAATCTAGAAAAATGCCAGATATGGGTTTCGCACGGAGTTGTGCTTGGACATGTGATATCAAGACATGATATTGCCACAGATTATTCTAAGATCAAAGTTATTGTGGAATTGCCACCTCCAGCAACAATTCGAGGAGCTTATGTGTTTATGGGTCATGCGAACTACTATCGAATTTTTATTATCTTCTTTGCGGATTCAACACGACCTATATACATACTAACTATTGTTCCTATTTGGACAGTAGAGGCGTTAGAAGTCTTTAAAAAGTTAAAAAAAACATCAATTTCAGCACCAATACTGCATTCTCCAGATTGGACGACAGAGTTTCATGTTCATACAGATGCCTCAAAGTACGCCATTGGATCAGTTTTGACGCAGCCATGTGACTATAAGAAGGATTATCCTATACGATTTACAAGCAGACAGCTTACAGATCCAGAAAAGAATTATTCAACAACAGAACGTGAAGCGCTAGCCATGATTTTTTCTGTTCAAAAATTTCGTCACTACCTCATGGAAACGCACTTTGTATTTTATACGGATCATCAACCGTTACTCTACTTGGTAAACAAGACATGCAATACTGGACGTATTGCAAGATGGTTATTATTATTGACTAAATTTGACTTTCAGATTGTGGTTCGGAAGGGAAAGCAACATTATCTAGCCAATCACGTTTCGCGAATTGAATCCGCACCAGTTAATACTGAAGTGGATGATGAACTACCAGATGCTGCGTTGTTCTATGTTGAAGCAGTACCTGAGTGGGTGACAAATATTGTTGAGTACCTGATGCTAGGACAACCGAATGACTCTTTGACAAAAGTATAGAAGAGACAATTGATTCATAAGGCTCAACCTTATCAATTAATTGCAGGACAATTGTACCGTTGTGGATCAGATAATATTTTACGAAGGTGTGTTTTACCACATGAAGTACCAGATTTAATCATGTTTTCACATGATGGCATGGGGGGAGGACACTTCTCTACAAATATTACTGTTCGCAAACTTTTGCAATCCGGTTGTTGGTGGCCTACGCTTCATAAGGACACAGAAAATTTTATTCAGGCATGTGATGTTTGCCAGCGAGCACGATGGCCTACTCGACAGAATTATGGACCCTTGCATCCAGTTTTATCGCAAGCACCGTTTGAAAAATGGGGACTGGATTATGTTGGTCCTATTCATTCTGCCGCGCAAGGATCTCAAGCCCGACACATTATCGTCGCAACTGATTATATGACCAAGTGAGTTGAAGCCAAAGCTGTCAAAGTGGCTGATGCGAAATCTACGGCCAAGTTTCTATATGAAAATATTATAATCAGATTTGGATGTCCGATCGAAATTGTCAGTGACCGGGGTACACACTTTGTTAGTCAAATAATAAAGTGTTTACTGGAAGATTTTTTTGTTATACATAGATTTAGTACTCCCTACTATCCCAGAGGGAATGGCCAAGCTGAATCTTCCAATAAGATTCTCTGCAACATTTTGACAAAGATAGTTGAAGCAAGTCGGTCCGATTGGGAACATAAACTGTATGCAACATTATGGGCATTCAAAACCGCTCACAAAAATAGTACAAATCAAACACCTTTTCAACTGGTTTATGGTCAATATGCTGTTATGCCAATTGAATTTTTAATCCCATCTTTACGCATAGCAGCCACAGAACGATTGAATGTTGATATGTCTTTACAACTCCATCATGAAGCGTTGCACAAATTATGTGAAACCCGATTGATGGTAGGTCATGCCTTAGCAGCAAAGAAAGCCTGCCGCAAGGCATGGCACGATCGTCGATTGCACAAAAAAGATCTGAAAGCAGGAGATCTTGCATTGGTGTACAAAACCAAGCTGATCAAGGGTAAGTTGAAGTTTACCGATGAAGGCCCGTATAAAGTGAAGGAAATCTTGAACTATGGCACAATAATTCTTGGGCACTTGGATGGAAAACGATTTGATACTCTGATAAATGGCCGCCAATTATGCAAGTTTTGACAGCCAGTTCCGCCAGTTCAGTAAGCCTGATCTCAATATATTTTTTAATTTTATTTGTTTTTCAATTTTTTGTTTTCAATATTTAATTTGCTGACTTTTTTGGAAAAAGACGGTTTAAAAAAATTAAAAAACAAAAAAATAAGGAAAGATTGACGAGCAAAAGTCAGGAAGTCATTAGCTTAAGGAAAAGGAAGCACAGTATTTTTGATGGACAATGACTTAAAAAATCAATGATTTGGGCAGATTTGGTCTAATGTTGTACTAGAAACCTTCCCTGAGCTCTCAGACTGTACATCCACCCTTGATCTATCTAAATTGAGGTGGACAAAGGTTCCTGACAAGAGAAAATCCAATTTTTGAGTCACGTGAATGTTCAGTGATATGCCATTTTGAAAATCTTCGCCGAGCATCATAACCTCATTATGAACCTTCGCTGACCTGCTAGATGATCTTAAAATGTCAAAATTAGGTTTTCCATAGGTTTAGATTGTGAAAAAGTGCATTTACGACAGTACTTGGGCGAAGGACTCTCTTGGGCGAAGGTTCATCCTTCGCCAACCCTGAAAAACGTTCGCCTGATAGGTTAAGATCCCTAGAAACCTTTGTCGAGATTTTTATAGCCTACTTTTACAATACTGCACATGCCTACAAATTTTTGTTCAGAACTTATCAGCCCAACTACTATTCAGTGTAATGGACCCACCAAATTCACCTATAAGTCGGCTGAATTCGATTCATTCCTCACTTGTGCTAGCGAAGCTTTTGCGAATTTTTCTTGCGACCAAAGCCTTCCAAATTTCTTGCATTGCCTTCTGATACACTTTCACACGTTTATAATTCCTTTCTGATCATCATGTCTTCTACCAATACTTCCCAGTCTCCATGCTATACTATCCATTGTGATGTCCCATCTGCAATGGACATCATGATTCTTCCTAGCACAAGCATGGTCACTCAATGGATGACCCTTGCGGAGCCTCTACTCACTGTAATGGGTATTCATGAGAGAGCCTTTTCGGGTCGTATCAATATGGATTTCATCACTCTTGCCTTCAGTACGTGAAAGGAAGAGAAATCAAATTCTATATCACTTTTCAGGGAGCCACACACAAGGTGCGCGTCACTGAGGCCGCCCTTGCAGCCCTAGGAATATCATTTGGTACGCAGGCCTCACCCAATCACAAGCACGCCAAACAGGCCATCAAGCCATTTATTGACCTCACCAACGATCTACACTGGACCAATGATGGCTACCTTTTGGAAGCCATCACTAAGCCTTCCATCCACGCAGCTGCCCAACTATTGAATAATTTTCTGATGGTTGGCAACATCAGAAAAGACCGCATCACATCTCAAATCCTTCATAGGATAGTGGAATCTCACACTAAGTTGGCCAAAGCCCCTCTTGAACCATATAGTTGGTTCAAGACTGTTTTTGGTGAGCTCAAACGAGCTATTAAGGCCAATACTAAGCAGCAGTATGCTGCTGGCTCTTTATTGTCCCTTTTAGCCGCTTCTCACTTAGAAAACAGAATCCATGGCTTCCACCTGGATTCTGTGCTTTCGATATATGAAGAAGCACTGGCAGAATCATCCCATCAGGCCTCAAGCTCTCATAGTCGTTGTCGTCCACGCAACGAGATCGTAATTATTGACTCGCCTTCCGCGTCACGACGTCGCACTAGACATACCTCGTCAGCTGTGCTTCCACCCCCTGTTGCTGTTCACACTGAACTCCCCATCCCCCTAGCCTCTGATGGTTCCCTCACCTCTGCTCCCATACAAGGACAGTCTGTGACCATTGGGCCTACCATTCCAATCACAGCTGCCCAAGCTGTCTCACCCCCACACACCGAAGCCACCTCACCCAACACACAGTTCTTTATGGATATGTTTAATGATTCCGACCCCCTTGGGGCCATCGAAATCTTTGAAATGCCCCAAAACCCAATGCCCTTTGAACCCCAATCCCCTAGAAGAGGATTCGGACATATCCATGAATCTACTGTTGGTGTCAGAAATGCCAGCCAGCAATCTCACACACAAGGTAGCCCAGCCACACTTCGGGTCGACACAGTTGTAAAATCACCAAAACAGTTCGACGCCACAGTGCCTAAAGGGTTTGAAGAGGAGGATAATTTTGAAGAAGAGACCGTGGCACCTATTCCACGCCAACCAAGGACAGTACCATCAGGTCCTCCTGCTGCTGCCACTGCCACGACCATCGATTCTATGATGCTCTAGGGTTGGTTTCAAGCCTTGGGCAAGTGATCCAGTCTATGCTGGATAAGAAGAAGAAAATGGAGTAGAGAATCTCTGATTTGGAGTCCGAAAACACTCTGATCAGCCAAAAAATTGTCCAGTTAGATCGAGAGTTGAAGATAGCCAAACAACATGAAGATAAGGCTGAAAGCGAAAAGACGTTGGCCCAGCAACAAGTTGATCGCTTGGAAAATTACATTAGCTCCCTGCAAAATGCCCTGACAACCGCACAGGATCAGGTAGATCAGACAGTGCAAGATGCCAAGCAACAGGTGCAGCTGCTAGAAGGGCAATTCCAGATGGCTGAACAAGATCGCACACGACTTTAAGGTGAATTGGATGTGACCACCCTTGAGCATGATGCCTATCTGCAAATGCAAATACCCGATCATCCGGTCACACCGACGGAGATTGTGTATTTATTCAAAAAAGTGGAGACATACAAAGTGGCCCTTCAGGGATTCCAAGGAGGCTTTGATAGGTTCAAAGGAGCAGCTTCAACCGAGTTGGCCAAGGCAAAAGAGACCATCACCGCCTATGAGAAAGCAGCCGCTCAAGTGTTGGAAGCCGAACCACAAATCCCCATCCCGGTCATCAGAAGGCCCATCAGCATCGAGGACCAGATCCAGACCTTCTTAAAGCAACATCTGCATGAGTCCTCGCGTAGTGGATGGGTTCTAAAATTTAAGACCTCCGAGATTGAGGCCGACAAAGATTTGGACAAAATACCTGCACTGGGAGAGCAGCCGGCATGGAGAATCACGATTTTTGAGAAAACTCCGAAATCAATTAGGAGTTACGTCGCCAGCCCTTGCCAGTTGCGGGTAGATCCCTATTACGTGCCAATGTTGCGAAGAAATAAATGGAAAGATTTGGGGTTGGCGATGGACAAAATCACCATCCATCCGTCCAATTGGACAATCATCCATCAGCCTTACAGCTGGACCATTTCAGTGGACTTCCACCATGCTTTACAAACATACCAGAGAAAGTATGTCCACTCTCCAGATCCAACAGTGCAACAATCGACAATGTTTGCTAAAGATCTAACTATGTTGACGTCAATGGCAACCAAATGGGATGATTGCCTCCCTCCTCTAGCATTCGATCCAAATACGCCGATGGTCTCAGAGCAAATCAAAGATCAGCTGCCGGTTGCTCATCTCTACTTTCGTGCAGCTATGATGGGAGGCTCTTGGGAATCTCACTTCACCTCATGGACAACCTCCAAGTGGATTGCCGGAGCCCACCGTTGTTTCCTGCCCCACAATTTGGATTTCAATATTGCATGCCTCGACTTTATGGGGAAGGTGCAGTATCATTTAATCAAGATTCGGCGCAAAGCCAATAAAAGTCCCCAATAACTGCATATTGCAGGTGTCGTGGGACCGCCACCAGTTTTGGTGGGGGATACTATTGGAGGGTTTGCAGATCCCAAGGCAACCCTAACCCTAGTTAATAAGTGAGAGGGATTTGGCACCTTGCGTGTGTAAGTCCAACCAATGATCACATAGTTATTTCATTGATCAGTTAAAAGTTAATAAAAGGACTTTAAGCCTTTTTGCGAGACTTTTAATGTCGCAGGGCCTAAATGTCAAGTTAGTGAATAAAGTTGGGTTTCCCTCCAATTTTGATGGTTCCCACACTTTTTTAAATTTGAATAAAAAGAGAGGCAAGACTAGACCAATAGGATTTAGAGGCCAGGGTCCTCTTCTCTACTATAAAAAGAGACCAACTCGAGTAGCTCCTGATGTTTATTTCCTCATTTCAATAAAGCAGATTGGTTCTCTTTAGAAATGGATTGATGAATGTCCTTGCTCTTCCTCTCTTTTCCTCCATCTCTCATGCTTTCTTTGGATTTTGCTAATTGTTGGATTTGATCATTATTGGGATTGCTATTTTTTATGCTTATTGTGAGAGAGAGAGGGAGAGAAAGAAAGAGTAAGTTCCTATCATTGTTGTGGATTTAGGGTTAATGGATGTAGTGTTAATGCTTAGTGTTAATGGATGTTAGTGTTAGATCCTCCATTCATGTTGAAATCTGAACTATACTATCGCTCTCATGGGAACGAACCTACGCGTGACAACTAGCTTCATCTCCTAGATTGATTAGATCTTGGGTTGCCTCTCTCTCTCTCTCTCTCTCTCTCTCTCTCTCTCTCTCTCTCTCTCTCTCTCTCTCTCTCTCTCTCTCTCTCTCTCTCTCACACACACACACACACACACACACACACACACACACACACACACACACACACACACACACACACAGAAATGAAACATAAACGAATATATAACACATAAATTGAGATACTACGAATTAAAGTAGCATGAACTAGTAAGCATAAAACATAAATGGCATCAAAGATCAAGCTAATTACCATGAAATGTTAATCTTTGAGAACAAAAGCATGAAACATAAACTAATATATAACACAAACTGTAAACTAGTAGCAGGTTGATTAATACCTGATGCAAATCTATAGTTTTATTGATCATAGAGTCAATCACTTGATATAATACTCAATTATTTGATTAATTGATAGACTATCGAGTAGGACGATTATATGTATGATAGAGTGATTGTTCGATAAAATGATCAAAACAATGTCAGTCAATCATATTCTCGACAACCATTAATCAACATCTTTATTATATAAGATTATATAGGTCACACACCAACAACTAGAAAAAATATCATACAGATCACATATCACTAAGGTCTTCAATATATCATAAATGCTATTGATCATGGATCTAAATGATCCTATGCAACCAGCATTTAGGAGGTCACATAACAAAAAATCATGTTTTCACTTTGACCATATAATTATGTCATGAAATCAAATCGAATATATGACACCTAGATTTTTAATAAATCTAGATTTTCATGACATCATCAATTTGATATAATATTGTGTCATAAAATCTCAAAAGATTTGTCAAACTAGTTGTTTAATAAAAACATGTACTATCATTATATCTCATGATTTTGTCTTTTATGTCAAATCTCAACAATTTTTTTTTATAAAAATATAAGATCTGTAAAAACTAGTTTTGTAAAATTAAACACTATCATAATGACCCATGATTTTATCTTATATGTTCAATCATATTAAAAAAATATGTTTTATGGTTTTATTTTATATTTTGGGTCAAATTTCACGAAAAAAATTTGCTCACTGAAGTGCGAGACAGAAGGGTGAGACTGAAGTGCGGTGACTGCAATCAGCCGTTCAACAACATGATATCCTCCCATAAAAAAATGTGAGCCACTTCGATACTGTTGTAGCCACTTAGATAGTTCCATAGATAAGCTATTGACAGTCAAAGTCTTAGACAATGTCTAGACAATTGCTTAGATAGCTTCACTTCTAATTAGATAATCCTTAAAAAAAACTACCCTAGAAGCTTAGATGTATCTCATTTCTATCAGGTGTCTTGCTTGCAGGATCGACATCTCACAAAAGATTCATGCACCTTCTACAATATTGTATGGCTACCTACGATCGAGATAGCTAGTGATTGGATCAAGTGAATAATCGAATTGAACAATAGTGAATTGAATCGAACAAGCGAGCAATTCCAATGTCAATCAATCATATACTAGCACCCCATTGATCAACCTCTTTGTTACAATGCTAAATGATATTTCAACTAATTACTATGATTTCATATAAGGTTATATAGGTCACACACCAACAATTAAAAAGATATATCATATAGGTCACATATCACTAAGGTCTTCAATATAACATAAATGCTTTTGATCATGAATCTAAACGACCCCATGCAACCATTTAAAAGGTCACATGACAAAAACGAATTTTTCACTTTGACCATGTAATTATGTCATGAAATTATATCAAATCTATGACACCTAGATTATTAACAAGTTAATTTTCTTATGACATCATCGATTTGAGATAATATTATGTCATAACATCCTAAAAAACTTGTCAAATCACTTGTTTAATAACAATATGTACTATCTTTGTATCTCATTATTTTGTATGTCAAATCTCAAAAAAAAATAAAATTTATAACAATATAAAACTAGTTTTAACAACTAAGTGTATTATGATCTTAATCCACGTGGTGGTTATAAAAAATATGCGTGGCAATGTAGTTCATGCCCGTTTGCATGATTTAGTTGCTTGATATTTTGGTAAAGATTACTAGACCGATTGGTCCTCCCAATCGCTTCGAGATAAAAATAAAATAAGAGAGACTTTATATTCTAAATTCCCTCAATTCAATGTTTTTAGTAGGACTTGGGCCTTGAACACAATGTGCCTTTGGATTCGAAACAAAAGACAATTGATGAGAAGAGCTGTGAAGAATCCCAGGAATCCCACGAAGCCTAGATGGTGCTCCAAACGAGATTGGAGGAAGGTGAAAGGGGAATTGTTGCAAAACAATCCCCAAAAAATGAATAACAACGTAGAGCCACTATCGAGAAGCTCTTAAAACATGGCCAAAGCCACTTGGGATCGGGAGGAAGGGGCAATCTAGAGGCCCAATTTGTATGTGCAATATTTTTTACTATAAATCTATTTTCGTAGTGAGATTGTTAATGTTTTGTATTGCTAAACTATATTGTATTGCTAAACTATGTTTTTTTGTTGAATGTAGCTTAGTGATTTTGGAAGACACATGACTGCGGCCGAGTACAAACAAGGCTACGATCATGGATATGCCGGCCTTAAAGCTTTTATGGAATCCCATGGATTGCGTCCAATCGTAAACTCTGAACCTTTATTGTTTTGTTTACTTTGTGATTTACAAGTAAGTTTAATCTCAATTTAATTGAATCTTTGATTCTATTTTGTAGGAGGCTCTACAACTTCAAGCGTTCGTGATGTAGAGAAAAATATTGAGGAGGAAAATGTGGAAGAGAACGTGAATGAGAGCATTGGGGAGTTTGAAGATATGGACACCAACGTAAACCTACAAGATGAAGGAAGCGAGGAGGGAGGAAGTGACGATGAGTAGAACTTTAAAATTGAATGTAAGGCCTTGTAGAAGGCAATGGATGAAGGGGGAATTCATTCTCTCATCAATGTACTCTTTTTGATATCAATATAATATTTTGCCACTACATCATTCTTGCAAAAATGTTGAATGCATAAATTTTTAATTCATGGATGCAAATGTATAGTCTATTGAATGCACATCTAATTGAATGCAATGTATCTATTGATGAATTCAATGCAATGTATAGTCTATTGAATGCACATCTATTGAATGAAAATGTATCTATTGATGAATTCAATGCAATGTATTTATTTTAGCACATGATTTGCATGTTAGAATGCACAATGGAAAGTAATGGAAAGCACAATGGAAAGCAATGGAAACCACAATACAATGCATCAATAGATAACACATTAAGTTATCAACTAAATATCAAATGAACCAAAATAAATGTGAATTTACCTTTACTATTGTATCTCCATTGTTTTGCAATCTTTGCTTTTCCTTTTGCATGCACTTGAAAAAAAATCCTTTGCAATGAAAGCTCTTTTTCCATTTTTCATATTCAAGCCTACATCACAAACAAAAAAGATCTTAAAACTCATACTAAAGGATTATGATCACAAAACAAATACAACTAACATCCATCGATGGACTAAAAACACAAAACATTATCAATGTCCATAAAATAACTATCAATATTCTCACTCACATTAACCCCCATCTCATCCTTCCATCTTTTCTCTCTTTTTCTCTCTCTCACACAAAAGAAAAATGAAGTCGACATCTAGTTTAGGAGCGAACCACATTTTGGTTCACGCGCCAAAAAAAAATTTGATCAAAAAATTTTGCGTGGATTATCCACACGTGGATAATTCACGCAAAATCCAGAGAGTTGGGGCCGTGGATACCGCATGGATATAAAAAAATTTATTCATGCCAAATCCACGGCCCCAACTCTCTGGATTTTGCGTGGATAAAAAAAATACGCGTGGATAATTTGCCATTGCGTGGAACATCCATGCGACCGTATCCATGCGTATATCCACGCCAATCCACGACTATATCCACCTCCTTTGTATTGTGCGTGGATATTTGCTTCTTGTGTTCTTGTGATCTCATAGACAATCTGATTGGAAAAAGTATCTCCCAATGTTGAGTTTATACACAGTAGCGCAAAACATTCTACCACTGGATTCAGTCCTTTTAAGTTGATGTATGAATTTCAGCCCCATTAGTGCAACACATTCTGCCACTGGATTCAATCATTTTAAGTTGATGTATGAATTTCAGTCCCATTTTGTAGATTTTATCAGACTATTTTCTAGTTCATCTTATATTCCACTTAAGTTATTTGAAAGAATGACTTAGTAGATAGGATACGTAACAACCTCTAGTTTTTTTTTTTAATAAATCTTTTTATTTTTAGATATTTTAAGACCATCGTAGTTTTATCTCTAAATATAGTAAATATGCAAGTCTATAATTTTCTAAAAATAACAAGTCTCGAATTTATGTGTATGTCA
Organism: Diphasiastrum complanatum; assembly: GCA_029204225.1. Taxonomy (NCBI): domain Eukaryota; kingdom Viridiplantae; phylum Streptophyta; class Lycopodiopsida; order Lycopodiales; family Lycopodiaceae; genus Diphasiastrum; species Diphasiastrum complanatum. The sequence continues at coordinate 66,078,206 of CM055097.1, forward strand.
GATTTCTAAAGTTAGCAACAAATACATTTTTCAAAAATAGCAATTGAACCTTACAAATTTGTAAGATGCTTATGGTACTTTCTAAAAATAACAACTTACGTTACAATTTGCAAGGTATTTATTACTCATATATTTTTTAAGTAAAATTTCAAGGGGAATATTATGCCATTTAAGGTGTCCTCCAAATACGTTGTGAAAAAATTTGGAGATTGTTACGTACCCATAAGGGCATGTAACAAATTACTTGAGGTGCAAACTCATTATATGGGACATGACGGTAGGCCTTTTGGGTGCCACATGTCAATGTTCCAATGATGCGGGGTAACCCAAAGTTGTCGACCCAGGTAGTGCGTGCAATTGATGCATGTCGATGGTTATGACATGACTATGTTGGTGGAGGTGATCCCAGCTAGACTATGTATATACGAGTGGATTTCCATGAGCTGGGGCATTCATTCTCACTTGGAGAATGAAGAGCTCTCCCACATAGTTAAGCCATGACAATATCTTGTCCTACAATGTAGGTATGCCAAGGGGGATGCTAAGGTGTGACGGTATGGGACATCGGTGTATGCAAAAATAAGAAAAACTATAGGGAATTAAATGCACTTGTAAAAAAAGATGTTGCTGATTTTTGGAGATTGATTCAACAAATATATTAAGCGTGGATTTTTCAAACACATTGGTATTTACTTGGTCACTCTAAGCAAGTATAATTCCATTGATATCTAGCTTATAATTTTGTTAATTTTGTTGATCATTAATAATGTATGGCACATCTATATAATAGAAAAAAAGTTCATAGAATAAGAAATAGTTCCAAATAAATTCTCATGTAAAAGATGGATGCTGTAGATCGTTAGATGAGGGTGTATCATAAGGATGAAGGGGGGTCCCGTTGAGGAAGAAGCACTTTTATAGGCTGCTATCCAAGCACTTAGCTGCGTGGTTGCCATGGCGAGGAGGAGAAAAGGGAGCAAAACACGTCCCAACGAAAAGGCACCAGCCTTCCGTCACATTTCCAAAGGAGCTGCTGCGATGTCTTTTCCCTTACCAGTATCTACTGACGTCTAGACCACTGCGAATCACAATTCTACTAATCTCTCACTGCGAATCACAATTCTAGCCTTCGCTTTTCTGTCATTTCAGTACACAAATCGGCTGCGTTGTCTATCCAAGTACCAGTGTCCACTGGATCTCTCACAGAATGCCAGAAGTCTAATGTTACGTTTTTTCTTGTTTGGCTTGATATTTGCTGATTTTGCTGTTTGTACTCACGATTCCCATCGTTTTCATGGAAATCTTGTCGCGTGACCCGCCGAACCGTCTTTTATTGATGAAGGGTTACTACCACATAAGTTTCGATCTTAGAGCGAGACGTATGTAATATAAGGATTCGAAATATTAGAGTTTCTGCTATACAATAGAGCTGGATTCTTGTCCCTGGTATCCAAGCTACTGCGGTTGTCGATTATTTTGTGAAGCACCCGGCATACGAAGTGCACTAAACACGCAAATAGCTTACCTAGTGTTCTCGATTCATGATATTTAGTTCCAGAAAGCATTTGGTAGATGCGCTGTGAAGTTCATAATCTTGCATGTTATAGTGGAAAGCAGAGTCGCACTCCATTCAATGGGCCGTGCACCGTGCTGCTCGAAGCTGGGACTGAACAGAGGTCCATGGACTGCAGAAGAGGATGCTCTTCTTGCCAAGCATGTGGGGGCACACGGCGAAGGTTGTTGGAAAGGCCTTCCAAAAGCTGCAGGTCTGTTTGTACCTTACGTTATTGCTTGTTGGAGAAATGATCTACGTTTTGATTACAAAGCGTACTCAAAGTATGCATATTAGAGTTGAACATGGAAGTACATTGTCATGCACTGGACTTACACCAACTAAAACCGAGTAGTACCGTATTTATGTCTATCCAACCAGAAGACTTTTTAAATTGTTTATGCTCCTTTGACTTCGTATAATATTTTGCAGGTTTGCTGAGATGTGGTAAGAGCTGTCGATTGAGATGGGTGAATTATTTGCGGCCCAGTGTTAAACGTGGGAACATTTCTGAAGACGAAGAAGATCTAATCATTAAGATGCATTCACTCCTCGGAAATAGGTAGGTCCTAGTTTTTATCATAATCCTTGAACTTTGAAGAAAGCATTACAATTTTTACTTGCAACAGGCAATTCTGCTTTTGGATTATGTATCCTCATAATGACTATCGTTAAGCACCTGAAGAGGTCAATCAGTTTTCATGCAGATGGTCTCTGATTGCAGCAAGGATTCCAGGCAGAACAGATAACGAGATCAAAAATTACTGGAATACGTACTTGAGCAAGAAATTGACCAGAAGAGGTATAGATCCTAAAAGTCATAAAGTCCTAAAAACTTCAGGTCCGCAGTATGCGAAAGCTGATCATAACATTCACCAGCCTTTGAACATTTTAGACATGATCCACACCGAAAAAGCTCCTAGCAGTACTGATAATTACCGAAAGGAAAGTTTTCAATCGCTGGCTTTTCTTGGATCACATTGCGATCGCCAGGAAGAAACTAGTAACACACCTACGTCACCTATTGATTCGGACAATGAAGGAGATTTCGCAAGAGAAGTTTCTTCGATTAAATCGGACGTTGAGATTAATAAAAATGGCAAGGAAGCATCCTCATCATATGGCTCACCAAGAAGAAGCAATTGCTCAAATGAGCAGAAGAGCTATAATTATGTGATTGATTACGATCCCATTTCTTCACTAAGTTATAGTTCCCTTGAAAATCGGCAAACAGTTCAGCCTGACAGAGACAACATTCGAGACTATCAACACTTAGAAGAATCTGTTTCCATAAGCTCGGCGAGCTGCAGCTCCGACAGTTTCGCATACCTCGGACTACCTTCATATTTTGCTCAGAATCTTTCGAATACCTCGTCAAAATGCACTTCACCTTCTTCTCATGATCAGAGTACTACCTTTAGCAGCCGTAGTGCTATTGCGACTGCTTCATGTTTGAAGACTATGCCACCACACCTGGTAGAGAACGACACGACCATTCTTTCACATTACAGCATCCAATTTTCAGTCAGAGAGCTCTCCTCCTTTGAAGAAAAAAATTCTACGAACATATTACCTACCTCGTTTGAAGTGGACAAAGCTTTAAATCATACAGAAACCTTAAGCGACATTAGATCTCCTGTTTTTTCTAGAGATTTTGCTCATGCACGTACACTCGATTCCGAGGAGCATATAGAAAGAGATATATCGAATTGCGTAGACAAATTGGCAACTGCTGAATATTTGGAAACAATTGATCAGCCCTTTGCGCAATCACATTTTTGGAATATCTCTGGGTGCAACGCAAACTATTTGGATTTCCAAGAAAACTTGACGAACTTTGAGTGGACGCAATTTGATGTCCTTGAAAGCGAGGAGGAAGCTAGCTTCAGTTTATATCAAGCTTAAAATTGTCCATAAATTGCGGATGGATTCCAATGAAGTGTAACAGGATATCTTTCGTCTAAAACACCTACATTGACCTTACAATCTTGAAAATAAAGTTATTGAGAACTGTAAAACAATTAGCTAGCTTAAAGCTAATTCATGCGTCATTTGCTGGATGATTAGTGCTATTGTGTATTATAACTGATTATAATAAGTTTGAAGATGAAACCAGACACGAGTATTGCCTTTTATTTAAGAAGCGACCAACTTATAAATATCTTGTTAAACGTAAAATCATTTATTAATATACGCCTATATCAAACAGTAATCTAGTATATTGAAATGTTGGAATGAGCATTCTATGATATTGTATCATGCCATAACCGAGCTTATTGTTGGATAAACAGCATTTGAGGGCAAAGCCGGGGGGATAAATGGATTGCTACTCTAAAGGCTTCATTTATATTGAGTTTTTTATCTTGTCACAGAGCTTGAATACAGCTCTGAAACATTTCCTTTACAACATAATTACTTTTTCAAAAAAAATGGTAGCGTGGCTAAGGATCTTCCTGTGTCAGATCTACGTTGCCGACAAAACTTGCAGGATATTCCCCATGCGTGATCAGAAATGAAAAAAGAAAATCTAACCAAAAAGTCTGCAAAAAAACCTACATCAGTGCAGGTCGTTTTCTTGCGCTTCTTCCGGCCACGTCGTGCGTCTTTACAGCATTGTATGATTCCAATGACAATAGTTAAACTAGTTCATTGCTCATTTTGCACGTTCACCTTTATCTTCTTCTTATAAAAACCATGCTGGCAGTACTGAAACCAGATCCAGAATTACACATTCGCATAGTGTAGTTGGACAGCTTGCGCTGTGTCTGCTGGAGTGAATAGTACCGCATCAGAAGAGGATTCCAGAGCATAGCTAAATCTGTGATTGCTGCAGTGCTGCAAACTGAAATGTCCTACTCTTGTAAGAAAAAGGTGAAGGTGATATGTGCGCTCGCGTGTGTGTGTGTGTGTGTGTAAGTGGAAGTGGGTGGTGGGTCTGGCCAAAGAGAGTGAAAGTGGAAGCCTCACCCACATGACGGCTAAATCCCAAAACCAATTCACGAGTCATTTTCGCATGTCACAAAATTTAGATATACTCAGATTAGCTGGGTAATCTCATTATGATTTATGTTGTTTTTTATAAGAACAAGTGCATACCTTCTTTTTAATGGTGAGGAAATGGAGCTCCAATTAGCTCCTAACATTTGGAGAACTTGTTATTTTTTTAATGTATGATTTGGAGAGATGTGTTTTGTTATTGTTTAATAGAATGTGCCGCATCAAGATCATTGGTAGGCTAAGGGTGGCTTCACATGGAAGAGTCCAGGGCCATTTCAAAATTTGCACTTACCCCCAGGTTTGAAAGCCCAGGTCCTTCCAAGTCATTCCACGTGAAAGCCCCTTTTCATTTGGAGGGCAAAGCATTTATTATTTATATTCAAATTAGATAAGGTGTTTATGGGAAGGCCCACCACTTACCCCCCAATACTCCAAGAGGTCCAAGGTACTCCCCTTTATCTCGACTTACCCCACCGTGGCACCTTTCAATGCCACCTGGGATGCCACCTAGGGGCAACTCTCACTCCTTGTGAAATGGGGGGAGGCCTCTTGAAGTGGCTCCACCAATCAAAATAAAGGATTTGGGCCTTTTGGACTTACCCCCCACCCTAAGTGTCTTATTAAGCTGGCACTAGACACGGTAGACCTTAACTTGCCACGTGCCACAACAGAGATCGAACACTACATGTCCACTCTTGTATGCAGAGTACGATTGCATGTCTTTCAAGTGTAGAGAAGTGGACTTCCTATGGGAAGTTAATGCTATTAGGGTCCTTTAGGGAGGAGATGGCCACTCCTTAGCAAGGAAAATGAAGATTTATGTTGATAGTTGTTAGAAATTATAAGTGGTGTAACGCCAACTTTGCTAGCTAGTAACATATGCTCATAAAACAATGTCAAATCAGGCCCAAATGCCTCAAGTGGATTTACATCATCCACTAACATGGCAATTTTTATTGAGAACAAAAAATAAAACCAAAAAATCATGTCAGGACCTTGGCTCGGCTAGTTTTTGGGCATAGTCGACGATTCACCCCATCTAGTTCAACCATGGTTTTTTGTTTGGGCTAATTTTCATTGTTTGGCTATATGTTTTGCTTGTGAGCATAATGTTTATGTCTAGCAATAACAACCAAAACTTTATCACCTAAATTTGATACAACTATGATAAATTGAAAGTCAATTTTGAATATTCAAGATATGAGATTTTATTTGCCTAACTTCGGTGTATCTATAAATTTCAGCAAAGAAAAATAAATTCATAGTGTGAGATAATTTAGCTATTTAAATTTTTAGATAATTGTACTATACAATTTGCTACAAAATCATATCAGCTTGAAGGGAACGTGTTTTAACTTTTTTCTCTTTTATTAATTCACAATTAACTCATAATTTTTGGCTTTCTTATCAGTTTACAATAATCTTCTGCCACTCCGAATATTAAATGTACAGACGGGTTTGAAGCACAAACCTCCTCCTCCATACCTTGACATGTAGAAGTATATCAGTAACAATTTCAACAATAAAAGACTCTCTCATATTTTTGAAAATCCATTCAACGGTGGAAAAGTTCCCTCCACTTGGCACCCGATAATTTTAAAAAAATCCATAATCATATTTCGCACACCTATAAAAACTTTATTGTCAGCAAATTTTTTGATTAATTTGATGAGTCAACACGGGTAATAAACTCGACACTATCAACGAAAATGTCGTCTTCCATCCATATTTCGTAAACTCGACACTATCAACCACAATGTCGTCTTCCATCCATATTCCACAAATAACACCTAAAGTCTTGACATCATCCATTGAGAAGTTAGGCTCGCTCACACAAACCTTAGAGACAACGATGAACGCTTTCACAAAATGCCCGTTAGTACTGGGCTTCTCCGTCACATGGCACTTCCAACAGGCTTGACGACGGTTTCTTCAACAGTATAAAAAGCCTGCACAAAATAAAAATTCAGATGGGACTCCACCCGCCGCGATTTTTTTTGGGAAAAAAGTTCAGATCTTCGAGGCCTTCACGACCTCGAAAGTTCCAGAATCTTCGAGACCTTTGCGACCTCGAATGTGAGAGAGAGAGAGAGAGAGAGAGAGAGAGAGAGAGAGAGAGAGAGAGAGAGAGAGAGAGAGAGAGAGAGAGAGAGAGAGAGAGAGAGAGAGAGAGAGAGAGAGAGAGAGAGATTAACAGATCAAAGCTCCTCTTGACAAGTCAAGACCAAAACCTTTTAAAACCCTTTATACATAAACCAACAAGGAAAAACATAGCTGAAAAGCATACAATACTAGAAAGCACCGTAAAGAAAAGCATATTTCAAGACGTCCAACTGGTACATGCCACCATCCCACCACACAAAACCTTGCAAGTTAGCACAATGAGGAAAACAAGTGTCAACGTTGAATGTCAATTGTTATCCATGTACAAAATAAGTTTACTTAGCTAATCAGCATGCAATATAGATGAATTTTATAGTCCAGTCTTTTCTTATTGAGAATTATTTATAGTGATAGGCCGAATCATATCTTTACCGTATCTGGGCGAGTGCCTTGCTGATCAGTGTGATGGTTTTGGTCCTTATCTTCTTAATTTAATAAATCAAATGTGCATTTAAAAATAAGTTGCATAAGATATGTAAAAAATTGCAAACAAGTATGTAGCTTGGACTGGTACATGAAATGCAGGGCAACATACAAGCATTCCTACCTACAAAACAGGTAATGTACGGTTCTCGTAACTTTTTAAGCAAATCCATGTTGTACAAGAGTCCGCGAGCTATCTTACCATTATATTACATTTGCATCATGATTGTGACTTAAAATGCAATCAAACACAATACTTGTGTTCATGGACAAAAGCGTTTATAATCCTTCATTCATGTAATCAATGAGGGTAGTCGTTTTTTCTACGATAAGCAATGATTATGTATGTCGTGTTAATGCATGTTAGAGAAAGAGATATGTAGCAAAGTGGTTCAAGGATAATCCCGCTCGTATAATGATTAACAATCTCTTATGCTGCCGACATACTCTTTTGAAGTTTTTATCTAAAAAAACCATCGAGATATGTGAGAAGCACCAACCTGAATGGTAGACGCTAGCGACTCTTGTGAACTGGTCATGTTTGCTTTTGAATGCCTTTCAGGAACGTATAAATCCATATTCAGTTCTATGTATAGCATTACATAGTCATACAAAGGACATATATGTTATTGTTATAATCCATAACTTCTGACAACCCATTATCAAAGCTTTTGTAGTAGTTTATTACTCTATAACTCTTGCATAGCTTAGAGAACAAAGATTAAGAGCAGTGTACATACCTTCTCTTGTAGTATATCGGAACCCAATGGTATGATTTTAATATTCGTGCTATGTTGCTACTATACTGTGAAAGACAGAGATGATAGCAAGTATCGTCAAAGAACATACGCTTTTAGAGTGCTCATCATGATAAGAGACATCATACATTCCAAAACCTTACATAGCTCATCACTGGACAATTTATGAAAAATGTTTTGGTATCTCAGCGCTGGATAGTAGCGATGGATCTCCACACAATGGTTCCAAAAAACATATCATTCAATATGCAAAATAGTATACAAGTCTATCGCTGGGACAATAGTGATGATTTTCCTTTCAGATGTGCACATCAGTAGTATGTGCCTCACAAAAAGCATAAGTGTAGTGTGTGCTTCACATAACGGTATGTAATCAGAGAATAGTATCACTTCTGTCCTGCGATGGATTGCCTAATCACATATGGACATATGTAGTATTACCAATCTGAGCAGCGATGGACAATGGGCAAGTAATAATGCCTCATGCACGCATTCAACCAAGTAGAACAACAAGATCACGATGCAGTAGGCCACACTATAGCGCCTATCAGAGAGGTGTGATTTACACTGACATACATTTGCAAAAAGTATTTCGATAGCAAGAATAGATCGGTATAGAATGCACTTACCGTTGATAGAGTGGATCATTCTCCAATCATAGGAGGGTGGGCGTCGTAGCTCCAAGCCTTTATTGCCAAGAGGAGAAGGAGAAAGGAGAGAGAGAGCATGGGGGGCTGAAGAGGAAGCATGCCACCTTCTTAATAGGTGAGCCCACTTGTGGAAGAAGCATCCGATTGTAGCCGTTGGATGAAGTACATGCAATCTTGACCATTGAAGTTGCAATAAATGCAAGTGGAGGTTTAAACGTTTCCCACCAAAAAAACTGTCATATAACTTGTAAACGCCAAAGGAGGAGCGAAAAACTTGATGCTAAAGCAATCAAGTGTATCTTTGTCGGTTATGATGAGAGGATGAAGGCGTACAAGTGTTTTGATCTTGTAATGAACAGAATTCACATAAGCAAAGATGTGATCTTTGATGAGATGCATAGGTATGAAGATGAAGACCATACATGTGATGAAAGCATCAAAAGACTTCCCACAATCTTGGAAGAAGAAAATGAAGAGGATGCTCCACAAGATGATGCACATGAAGACGAAGATCGAGAGGGTGAGTATGAGAAGACACCACCTATCCAAGAGCCTAGGGGAAGGTACTTGCCGATAGGAGCAGTAAAGGAGAAACCGGTTGGAATAAAAGACATTACTTGGGACACATACTCTCCACGAAGTGTATCACCGAAATCTAAGATACCAAAATGGTATGAAAATATCATGAAAGACGCAAAGCTAAATCAAGCAGGATCTAGCACACAAGAAGAAGTGAGAAGATCAATGCGGGAAAGGAAGTCTCTCAATCGCTATCATGTGAACTATGCCCTAATGAGTGACATTTTGAAGTGTCGAGAGCCATCAACCTTTGATGAGGCAAAGGATCACAAAGAGTGGCAAAGGGCAAGGAGATGGAGTCCATCCACAGGCATGATACATGGGAGTTGGTTGATCTACCACTTGGAAAGAAACCCATTGACAACAAATGGGTGTTTAGAACAAAGTTTCATGCAGATGGCACAATAGCAAAGCATAAGGCACGCCTAGTAATGAAGGGCTACGGTTGTTTTTCATGGTCTAGCAAGAAGCAAGATACCATTTCTCTTTCTTCTACAGAAGCCGAATATAAAGCGTTAAGTTCTGCCACCCAGGAAGCTATTTGGCTGTGTAAGTTGTTATGTGAGATTGGCATGAAGCAGGTAAATCCTACTCTTATTTTATGTGACAGCCAAAGTGGAATACAATTGGCTAAGAATCCTGTCTTTCACGCGAGGACAAAACATATTGAGGTAAAATATCACTTTGTGCGTGAAAAGCTACAATCTGAAGATATAAATATTGTACACTATTCTACGTTGTTACAAGTTGCTCATATATTTACAAAAGCTTTAAGTAAAGAGAAGTTTGAAACTTTTAGAGCCAAACTTGGCTTAGATCTGATTATGTAAAAATTCTCTACTTATGCTACTATAAAGAGAGACGTTGATCATTGAGGGAGAGAGTTAAAATAGCAATGATCGACTTATACAGTGCTTTCTAATTTCGACGACACCACTTGTGCTCAGTTCTAGAATTATCGGGCCGTCTTTCTTTTACGAGCCCTTTGAGTGCTCTTAAGAAACTTTATCTTTGTACTTATTAGTGTGAATATACAATTTGTGGGAGAGCAATTCTGTTGTCTTGTGTTATTGCACTTGACGTTGTGCTGTGGTGATTGATTCGGTCGGGTTTTTTAAAATTGTATTCTCAACTCATCCCAGAGACAGTCAAAGCTAGCAGATCTGATTGGGAACATACGTTATATGTTGCACTGTGGGCATTCATGATAGCATACAAGGAAAGCATTGATCAAACGCCCTTCCAATTGGTTTATGGTCAGGATGCAATAATGCTAGTGGAATTTTTGGTACTTTCATTGCGAGTTGCCATAACACAATGGCTTGATGAGTCCAGATTTCTTCAATTGCACCATGAAGCATCACACAAACTTTGCAAAACATGCTTATTAATTGTGCATGCATTGACGATTGAGAAGGCATGACACAAGGCATGGCATGATCGCCAGCTACACAAGAAGGATCTTTGATTTGGAGATCTAGCCCTCATGTACAAAACCAAGGTGATCAAAGAAAAATTGAAGTTCACAGGCAAAGGCCCGTACCGTGTCAAGGAGATCCTAAGCCATGGAGCCGTGAACCTCGAACAATTGGATGGGATGCCATTTGATACACCCATCAACGGTAGCCGACTTCACAAGTATTGGCCACCTCAGTGACATAGATCCAGCTTGGTAATGACAAATAGCGCACACTAGATCATATCAAGCCGTATCGTAAGTCATCACAATCAGATCTAGTGAAATTAAGATAGATCTAAGGAGATCTAGCCAGATCAAGCAAAATCCATCAAGATTCAGCAAGATCAGGCAAGATATGGACAGATCAAGGAAGATCTAGCAAGATCCAAGTAGGATCTAGATCCAAATGGGATTACAGGGGCAGCAGATCATCATCATCAGATACCACTTAGCCTCCAAAATGCAGATCTGATTTGAAGATCTCAAGAAAAACCCAAAATAGATGTGAAAATACAGTTTGCTACTTTGTTACATTTACTTTTTATGCTTTAAATTTTGAGTTTGTGCTCTTCTAATATAGTTGATTGATTGAGAGAGAGAGAGAGAGAGAGAGAGAGAGAGAGAGAGAGAGAGAGAGAGAGAGAGAGAGAGAGAGAGAGAGAGAGAGAGAGAGAGAGAGAGAGAGAGAGAGAGAGAGAGAGAGAGAGAGACCCATCAAAACATATTTTTGTTTTTATTTTGCAGGCCGCCGTAAAGATACTAGTATATTTCAAGTGTACAACTACAAAAAGTAAAGTAGGCGACTCCAAGCCCGTTCAATACATTACCCAAAAATACAGACTATACAATCACACTCCACACAGGGAGGCAGTTTCATAAGAGACTTATCAGAGTGCATAAGGAAAGTAGCAAAATAAAAACATACAAAAATCATAACAGATGGGGCTGAGCCCTTAAAAATCTGTAGATTTTGGACAGTCCATATTTTTCATAAAATCGCTAACCTGCAGACATGCCAAAAGGTGAGATCAGAGTGACAAGTAAGTGAGATGTCACCCAACAAGATGGTGTCAATCTCAAGAGGAAGGGGAAAGCCCAATTGAGAATCCCCATACCTCTTGACCCCATCACCATAGGGCGGTTTGCCCATGAAGTAATTAACCACAGTGGTGTTAGCCAGCAAAGAAAGACAATCACCAAAAAGAACAAGGTCATCTTTTTTATTTCAAATATTTCTGACCTCCACTCTCTCTCTCTCTCTCTCTCAAATATTTCTGACCTCCACTCTCTCTCTCTCTCTCTCTCTCTCTCTCTCTCTCTCTCTCTCTCTCTCTCTCTCTCTCTCTCTCTCTCTCTCTCTCTCTCTCTCTCTCTCTCTCTCTCTCTCTCTCTCTCTCTCTCTCAGCCACACTACTCTCGTGCAAGTTTTCATGGTACCATTTTTTTAAAAACTTTTTTTTTTAGCTTTTTCCTTTGCAAGAGCTTGACATTTTTTTTGAGCAGAGCGTGACATTTTTGGTGGCATAGGGTTACCTTTTTACGACAACCCTTACACACTCTCTCTAAAATATCTTTATATATATATATACTTACTTATATATGTGTTTATATATATATACACATATATGTATGTATACACATAATTATAAATACATGTTTGTGTATATAGATACATATACGTGTATATATGTATGTATGTATGTATATATCTATGCATACATATGCATATGCATCGTACAGCCTGATATGCGTTTTATGTTCTTCGTTTGCCAACCCGCTTGCGGCTTTGCCTCTGCCATATTGGTTAGACATGCCCAAAGATATAAAAAGAATTCAATAGATCATGGTTGGACACAATCTCAAGATAAGAATCATATGCTCAGAAAGTTTCCTTATGGAATATATAATGTCCTCTAACCATTGTTTATTAATGAGATTTTGTGCTGAATTTCATCAGTAAGGATTTCATTTTGTTAAAAAATCTGAAGGACCACTCGAAAAAAAATTCAATCTATCACAAAGAATATAGACACCCAACATTCAATGTGGGAGTGCTAAGAAAAAATAGGACTACGTATTCAATTTTCATTCAAAACACTTTTCTACTTAGTCCAAAAATGAGAATGAGTATGTTGAAACAATATGGGAATTGTTCTTCAACTTTGAGCCATCTCATTGTGAGGAGAAATCAATGCAATAAAATGTTCAAGCAAATGTCCTTATCATGGATCTTTGTCACAATATTGGGGCACTCAAAGTTGTCCACCAACAACATTAAATAAACTAGAATTTTTAGCTACAACATAAAAACAAGATGCCAATGATTGATCCAAGAATAGAAGATGATGGGGAGGATGAAGAATGTTTATATTTTATAGTTATGTTCTACCAACTATTGAACTAATAATTGTGTACTTTTCACACATGTGAGGACATCTCAAACAATGTGAATGATCTCCTAAGGTGTGTGTGATTGCACAAAGATCTTGCACTTGATTGATTCTACAATCTATCTTGAAAATTCTAAGTCAAGAGCACATAGAACATGCATGAATCATTCACCACTCAACATACACACTTGAAGGAAACTTGTGATGAAAAACACTAAGTAGAAAAGTGGCTTGCTCTCGAGTAGAGAGAGAATACAAGTGGTAGCTCTCGGGTAGAGAGAGTGTGTAGTAAAAAAACTATGTAGAATCTCTAAATCTCTCCTAAAAACTAAGTATCAAATCACTCTCTCCCACACTCAAGTAGTAATTCGAGCTCCAAGAGGTGTATTCCACATGCAATACGATTGGACCTCGTTATATCTCCTCCAAATTTGATTGGTCTAGTGACTAGGATCCCTTGCACATGTTTGGACCAATTTCATGGATTTTTCACTTTTGATTGGTCACATGACTACATGACAACACATGATTAAGTGTCACTAGCCCTCTACCATCAATCCAAGTGTAAAGAGCCTACACTACCTTGAGCTACATCATTGACTAATTTTGGCCTAATCATCTACCAACATGTGTGCAAGGGGTGGAAAAGTCAAGGGACCCCCAAGATCATGACTATTTCTCACAAATAATATTGAGTTTCATCAATCTCTTTATTGCCAATATATCAATGCCATTGAAGAAAAGCCTGTGGGCCCATTGAACGTTGCAAGCTAGTATGCTATTTTTTTCACCAAAGTACTGTTGGATTTACTTCTTCCACTCTCCTAAATCCCAATTTTAATCTGCCTCCATTCATGCTGTATATTTTCTAATATTGTCACGTAGTCTGCATTTTTACATGCAAATTCGCATAGACGAATAAAACGCGAATGAATCACGACACTATGTTCTTACACAGGTCATGGTGACAGGCAAAAGGGGGACACTACCTCACAGAATGGCAAAGTGCCCTAAAAGCTAAGGCACACCTTATCCTAAGGCCATTCGTAAGAGTGATGCACTCTTACATCATCACGAACATTCACCTGACGTCACACCCTTTTCCATGCTCATCCTTTGTAGCTGCGCTAACGGATTGAACAACGACTACAGCCACCCACGATCTCTTACAGACAACACATCCACTCTGTACTTTTATATTTGTACACCTGTAATATCTTGTATATAGTAGATACCATATGTGACGTCACACCTTTTCCATGCTCATCCTTTGTAGCTGCGCTAACGGATTGAACAATGACTGCAGCCACCCACGATCTCTTACAGACAACACATCCACTCTGTACTTTTATATTTGTACACCTGTAATATCTTGTATATAGTAGATACCATCTGTGTATTTGATAATCACGATGAAGCAGTGTCATGCTAGAAGAGCAAGATAAGTCTAGAATAAGAAAAGGAGGTTACATTCCTCATCACAGATAGAAATAAGCTTCGTAGTGCACGTGGTTTCGTTCGCTACTGTCTTGTGCTCTATCGCATTATTGATCTGTATACTTGCTATACTTAATCTGACACAGTTCATTTATTCTACGTTTACGATCTGTCAATATTGCTATGCTTATTCTTCTTTTTGTTTGATTGTTCCAGTTGCTCTTTCTGATAATAAATGATTAATTTTTTATTCTTATCTTTCGCAAATAATTCGCGACTAATTATCAGTCGAGCACTGTCTAGCTCTTTGCGAATCATTCGCGACAAATAATTTGTCTTGCAATTCACGACAAATTATTCCTCTAGCGCTTCATCCATTTAAAGGTTTAGCTATGTAATCTAGAATGACCGTGATTTCAATCACTATTTGTTCTGTTCATTCTGATAGGCGTAGTCATGCTTAGGGAGAGAGTCATTTAACTCATTCCGCTGTGCACGAACATTTTCTGTTCGAGTTCGCTACTTGTTCGTTTCTTGTTCAAGTTCGTCTCTCGTTCGCGTCTTGTTCGTCATTTATTCGTTCTCTCTCTCTCTCCCAACATGGTATCAGAGCTATGTTCATAGCTTGATTAGCTTCCACAATACAAGACTCTACTAGCCGATAGAGTAATTGTCTTCTTGTTCTGTATTTTCCAGTATCAGATTTTCATACTTAAGTCACTGATAGTTTCACCTATCACTTAGACTAATTCTTCCACATGGATTCCCAAGGGAAAGCCAGTCCTCTTATGGACAAGCTTGATGGAGCCAATTACCATATGTGGAAATTTAAGATGAAAACTATACTAATGGCAAAGGAATTGTATGACGTTGTTACAGGTGCAGAAGGGAAACCAGAAGCAGACGACGCAGCAATCGCCAGATGGAAGTTGAAGGATGGAAAGGCTTTCGCACTTATCATCCTCAACATCACGGATACACGGATCGGCCATGTATCCGAGGTTCAGACATCAAAAGAAGTCTGGGACATCTTGAGCACACTATACGAAGTGCGAGAAATATAGCTTCTAAGCTACATCTCAAGAAGAAATTCTACTCCCTCAAGATGATGAATGGTCATTCTCTGCAGAATCACATTAATCAATTCAAGAAACTACTAAGACAAATGGCCGTTGTCGGATTTGTCATAGACGATCAAGATGCAGTGATGCAACTGCTTACAAGCTTGCCAAGTTCTTATGATAAATGGGTGATGATCATCACGACTCATCCAAAATTGACTCTTTCAAGAGTCACCACTATGTTGTTGCAGGAAGACACGCGAAGGAACAAAGCCTCATGTTCCTCAGCTGATTCTCACGCCTTGTACACCAACAAGGGCACAACAAAATAGAAGAAGAAGAAAGGCTTGAAGCCATTAAAGCCAGACTAGAAACCAACTCAGCACAAGGAACAGTCAAATCTATAGACAAAGAAGAAGCTGTTCTGTAGATACTGCAAACGAAACAACCATGAAATTCAAGACTGCCGAATACTTCAAGCGAAGAACAACAACAAAGGACAGTCGAATCAAGTGGAAAATGCCAATTCAAGAAGCGGATCATGATGCCTTCATGACCAACCATCAAGGAGCATCTGGTGACAAATCCTGGTTCCTGGACTTTAGAGCCACTCAACACATGACTAGCCTAATAGGTTGTTTCGAGTCCTATACACCTTACAGTACCCAGAAATTTGTCCACCTTGGCGACAATAGCACACAAGCTATTAAATGTGAAGGCATTGTAAGATTATGCTTTGCAAATGATCAATCTAAGCTACTCTCCAAAGTTTTGTATGTACCTAAGTTATCCACGAATTTGCTCTCTGAAGTAGAATCACAGATCTAGGACACAGAGTAGAATTCGAATGTGATCAATGTAAAGTGATTGATAGGACAGGCAAGATCCTAGCACTCGAAAAGAGGCATGGATACTTGTATAAATCAAGTCATTGTTTTTCTGCCTCTAGTCAGACTCTCAGTACTTCAATTTAATCAAATAAAGGTTTACTTTGGCATTATAGACTTGGTCATTTAAATTATGCTACTATACAACGAATGTCTAGACAATCTATTGTTCTTGATCTCGACTATCCTCGCAAAACAGTCGAGCTACCTGTCTGTCAAGACTTTCTAGTTGGTAAACAGACCAGGAAGCCATTTAAATCAAGCCATCAGCATGTTGTTAGAGGATTGCTAGATGTTGTACATTCATATATCTGTGGCTCGATGAAAAATCCTTTGTTGAAGGATGCCGAGTATTTTATAACCTTTATTGAAGAATTTTCAAGAAGAACGATGGTGTATTTCACAAAGAGAAAATCAGAAGCCTTCAACTACTTCAGAATCTTCAAGGAGCGAGACTGGAAGGACGATTAAGGCCCTGAGCTCAGACAACGATGGAGAATATATCTCTGTCGAGTTCAAGGAGTACTACCA
Organism: Diphasiastrum complanatum; assembly: GCA_029204225.1. Taxonomy (NCBI): domain Eukaryota; kingdom Viridiplantae; phylum Streptophyta; class Lycopodiopsida; order Lycopodiales; family Lycopodiaceae; genus Diphasiastrum; species Diphasiastrum complanatum. The sequence goes on from CM055097.1 coordinate 66,095,093, forward strand.
AAGCCAAGGCATTGAGCAGCAGTTCATCACTCCTTATAGTCCTCAGTCTAATGGCTTAGCTGAGAGGAAGAACCGAACTCTAGTTGAATATGCTAAGTGTATGCTAGCGCATGCATCATTGCCCAAAAAGTTTTGGGCTAAAGCTGTTTCCACTGCAACTTACATCCAGCATAGATGTTCGACCAAAGCTCTCTCAGACAAGACACCCCACGAGGTGTGGACAGGCTCTAAGCCTTCTTTGAAGAACCTAAAAGTGTTTGGGTGCATTGCCTATGCGCAGATCCCAAAAGACACAAGGAAGAAATTGGACTTCCAAGGTCTCAAGACCATCCTAATTGGATATACCTTGTCTGGTAATACCTACAAGCTATACGATCCTGATACCCAGCAAATTTTGTATAGCCGGGATATAGTCTTTATCGAGGGATGTCAACCCACTTCGAGACAGCAAATCAGACGAAGATGTTGCTACCCATCAACAAGTCCTAGGAGTGGGTCATCAGTCGAATCTTCCCAGAAGATCAAGTCGAGTAGGAACCGACGACAGTCAAAGAGGCACTTAGCCAACCAAACTCTGATCTCTGGAGAGAAGCTATGGACAGAGAGTATTCCTCTCTGATCAAGAATCAGACATGGTCATTAGTCGAAGCTCCTATTGGCTGCAATATTATTGATTGCAAATGGATATTTAAGATCAAATACAATGCCAACGGAGCAATTGATCGAAGGAAAGCAAGACTGGTAGCACAAGGATTCACCCAGATCCCGAATGTTGACTACAGTGAGACTTTCAGTCCAGTCGTCAAACATTTGTCGATTCGAATGCTCCTATCTTATGTTGCAGCTGCCGACCTCGAAGTACATCAACTCGATGTACCAACAGCTTATCTGAATGGAGTTATACAAGAAGACATCAACATGATCCAGTCCGAAGGATACATTCTGGAAGGCATGAAGAATCATGTCTGTAAACTCCATAAAGCACTATACGGCCTGAAATAGTCTGCCCGAGCTTAGTTTCAGAGGATCAACACATTCCTCATTGAACAAGGATTTAAACCAAGCACTGTTGATTGCAACATTTATTCGAAGTCAATTTAGCAATCCTTCATTATCATCACCTTGTATGTTGATGATACGTTGCTCTTCAGTAACAATGCCAATGTGGTCAAGGATTCAAAACAGATGATGTTCTCATAATTCGACATGACTGATCTGGACGAAGCTCACTTCTGTCTTGGAACTCAAATCCATAGACACAGAGCAAATCGACTAATTTACATCACTCAACAAAGGTATCTTCATAATGTTCTTAACAGATACAATTTAATGAATTGTAAATTAGCTCACTCACCAATGGATTCAGGCCTGTATTTTCAAAGGACCAATGTCCTCAGACCAAGCAGGAAGAGGAGCAGATGAGAGAATACTCGTATTGATCGATACTCGGATCTCTCATGTACGCAATGGTCTGTACAAGATCAGACATCTCTTTTTCTGTCAGCTCACTCAGCCAATACATGGCTAATGTTGGAATTACCCATTGGAAGGCTCTTATTCAAGTCATGAGATACATTCGAGCTACAGGGACCAGTGCATCTGCTATGGAGATGTCAGCTACGACAATCTTCATCAACTCAGTGGATATTCTGATGCAAGCTGGGGAGGAGATGTAGACCATCGTAAATCCACATCTGGATTTACATTCTTCTTCAATGGCGGTCCTATTTCATGGAACAGTCGTAAGCAAACCTCTATCGCACTTTCTTCTACTGAAGCAAAATACATTGTTGTTTCTCAATCTATTAAGGAAGCGCTTTGGTTGAAAAATTTGTTGTCAGACATCAATCTATATCAACATAGCCCTACAATCTTGTTTTGTGATAATCAAAGTGCTATTGCTCTATCAGCCAACCCTAGATTTCATTCTAGGAGTAAGCACATTGAGATAAGATATCACTACATCAGGGGCATGGTTTTCGACAGAGAGGTGAGCTTAATGTACAGCAAAACGCAGGACATGGTTGCAGATATTTTCACGAAAGCACTCAGTATTTATGCTCACAACAAATTTTATACATTGCTCAATCTGAAGATCAAGGCATTCATGGATCCAGATTAAGAAGGGGTGTTGGATTTACTTCTTCCACTCTCCTAAATCCCAATTTTAATCTGCCTCCATTCATGTTGTTTGTTTTCTAACGTTGTCACGCAGTCTGCATTATTACACGCAAATTTGCACAAATGAATAAAGCGCGAATGAATCGTGACACTGTGTTCTTACACAGGTCATGGTGACAGGTGAAAGGGGGACACTACCTCACAGAATGGCAAAGTGCCCTAAAAGCTAAGGCACACCTTATCCTAAGGCCGTTCGTAAGAGTGACGCACTCTTACATCATCACGAACGTTCACCTGACGTCACACCCTTTTCCGTGCTCATCCTTTGTAGCTACGCTAACGGATTGAACAACGACTATAGCCACCCACGATCTCTTACAGACAGCACATCCACTCTGTACTTTTATATTTGTACACCTGTAATATCTTGTATATAGTAGATACCATTTGTGTATTTGATAATCATGATGAAGCAGTGTAATGCTAGAAGAACAAGATAAGTCTAGAATAAGAAAAGGAGGTTACATTCCTCATCATAGATAGAAATAAGCTTCGTAGTGCACGTGGTTTCGTTCGCTACTGTCTTGTGCTCTATTGCATTATTGATCTATATACTTGCTATACTTAATCTGACACAGTTCATTTATTCTGCGTTTACGATCTGTCAATATTGCTATGCTTATTCTTCTTTTTGTCTGATTGTTCCAGTTGCTCTTTCTGATAATAAATGATTAATTTTTTATTCTTATCTTTCGCGAATAATTCGCGACTAATTATCAGTCGAGCACTGTCTAGCTCTTCGCGAATCATTCGCAACAAATAATTTGTCTTGCAATTCGCGACAAATTAATCTTCTAGCGCTTCTTCCATTTAAAGGTTTAGCTACGTAATCTAGAATGACCGTGATTTCAATCACTATTTGTTCTGTTCATTCTGATAGGCATAGTCATGCTTAGGGAGAGAGTCATTTAACTCATTCCGCTGTACACGAACATTTTCTGTTCGAGTTCGCTACTTGTTCGTTTCTTGTTCAAGTTCGTCTCTCGTTCGCGTCTTGTTCGTCATTTATTCGTTCTCTCTCTCTCTCTCTCCCAGCAAGTACCTCGATTTTTAGGGACATAAATATTTGAGTTGGGAGAGAGTGTCATAAAAAAATGTTACATGTTGGACCTCTTGTTAGACCTCTCGAAGTTGTTAAATAGAATTAAGTGATAGTATGGGACTTGAAAAGATGATACATTTCTTTGTGAGAGTTATGGAGCTCATTCAACTTTCTTTTGAAAGAGAGTAATGTAGATTTCTAATGGTAGGTCTCATGTGCCTTACCCACATGATCAATGACAGTTTGTACTCCACATCTTTAAGGTTTGATAGTAGTCAATGGCTATTTTGTTTTATTTTGATTGTATAGTGTCATTCACATAAATTATCTTGTACGTTTTTTTTCTTAGCATTATTGATTGTATCTTTCTATGGTTCTTGGGATAAGCACCTTTACACAAGACAACCATGCTCTTCCTAAAGGCGCACAATCATTGCTACATACTACAAGTTTTCAAAAGGCAACCTCACTTTCAGCACCAATACTTGCATTTATTAGGTCGGATGTCCTATTGTGGGGCTCATCTCTTTCATGGTCAAATTTTGTTTTTCAGGAGTAAGCTTACTCCTACTTACCAAGACTAGTGTACTTTCCCTAGGCTTCAAACTCCATGCTTTTATGCCCTCTAGCTCACCTCTTTGCAAGCCCTCCTTGTCCATCATGTTCTATTTGTGCTTTTTCAACATTAGCCCTGTCCAAATAATTATTAATTATTAAACTAATATTTTTTTTGGAGAGACATTGATGAATGACATATTTCAATTAAAAATATTGACTAGTGGGATCTACTGGTTGGAGAGACATTGATGAATGACATATTTCAATTGAAAATATCGACTAGTGGGATCTATTGGTTGCAATGAAAGTGAATAGTAATCAACAAATAATTTTAATATATCTCTTAACATCAACATAAATTTTTTTGGCATTCTTCTTTTCCAAATTCAATTAAGCTAAACTGATATCTATTTCTATTCAATGATATTTATATAAATATGAATGAAAATCTTGAAGCCTTTTCAAAAATATTTTGAAAGAAGAAAAATGAAATCTTGTATATTTTTTAGTTCATGAGAAAAATTATAGCACCAACACTTGATGAAATACAAATTTAATAAAGTAACTTACTAATCTGTGAATGGAAGATCGTCAATCTTGTCTAAACACAAATAATCTTGAGTAGCCATAACAAGGTTGGAATAGCATATGTCAAATCTAATAAGACAAATATAGATTTTTGTTATAAGATTTTTCAACTTTGCACATGGCACATGAGAAGTAAATTATTCAGCTCTCAACTATGGTGAAAGTGATGAGATTATTTCAACTCTCCCTTAACTATGAAAGAAATATGATGAACGTTGACATATTTGACCTCCCACATATGCCTAAATACATATTGTAGATCATATCTTGATTCAGATGCTTCTCAAATGAAAAGACTTGATTCGTAAGTATTAAGATATCAATAATTTGAGATTTAGAAATGCTCTCTTTTTCATGAAACAGTTTTAAATAATGACATATGGCACCATGAAACTCTTCAAAGTTCATAATACTCTTTGAAATTATGCAAGTCACTTGCAATATTTTGGGCCATGGATTATTCTCTAACATATATATATGCAATTGTCTATGTAATGTTGAATCAAATAATGTAGTATACTTGGACCATAATGAAATGTGAGGTTGAACATGAAACATCTGCTTCAATAGTTCTCCATTGTACACGAACTTCTTTACAATTCATAATTGTAACTTGAAGGTAGATTGATTGTCAAAAGTATCTATAGCTTGTTTCAAAATCAAAAATTACATTTTAAATCATCCTTTGATGGCTCTGTGTTATGAATTATTGCTTGTACAAATGACAACATTCATATAAGCTTTTAAGCATAGTCTCTTAAAATAGTTAATAGCTTTGGTACTTGAGCCTTTATCAAATGCATGATTTTTTTGCATTATAAACTATATGACTTCATGCAAGTTACTATATGCAATGAGTATAAATTATGAGTATGTATTTGCTCTTTCAATAACCATATGCTTATTAACGTAGGCATGTCATATTCATTTGCTTAATATCCATCATGCAATGATATCTCCTTTCAGTAAACAATAATGGTAAATTATTATAATTTTGCTAGCATATGAGATATCTTTTATCTATTTTTTTTAATATGAGTAACTAATATTAGATTCAAAACAAATTTTTGAAAGTTTTACACTTGTCAAAAATGCACTAAAAGAATACCTTGAAAATTTTCCCATAAACTTTACTACGACAATTTTAATATGGTAGCCATAATGGATTTATACATCTATTACTAGATAAGTGAGTCCAGCCTAGTAGATTAATTGTGTTCATGACTGTTGAGAAAACAAAACTCACCAAGACATACTATCATTAACCTATTCCACTCCTTTGCAATTAAAAAGACTGGCTTGTAATGTAATCTCATCTGAAAATTGCTCTGTAGTCTTTCTTATGAATATAGCAACGCTAGAGGAAAAAAAACCTTTGTTGAGTTAATATATTTGCATGGCCAGATTATATTTATTGAAGACAACGGGTGAAGTCGAACTTGGCAATATGCACATAACCTCAAGGCAAGGAGATTTATCTAATTTTCTCTACTTGTAATGTCATCCATGTCATGAATGCATGAATCCACCTTCCAAAATAGATTCTTTGCATGGAAAATAAATAAATCTTACAATTTTATATCTTTGATGTGTTTTGGTAACTTATAATAACTAATAGTTAGAAAGGATCTATTTTTAAAATTGTAGTTTGATGCATCAAGTTGTTTCTTTAGATTTAGATAGCCAGAACCATATTTTTTTTACCAAAAAGTAATTATTCCAAACAAAAAAAAAACATGCTAGCTAAAGACAAACAATTGATCAATATGAAAATTTTGCTTGTTGCAGAGAATTGGTAGCTGATGTAAAATACACTCATTAAAGTGGCCAAAGATATAATTAGCTTGTCTGATGCAGCCTTGTACGAATAAAACAACTTTGTTATTGAAATGATCGCCTTCATTGCATTTCATATTGCCCACAACAAGCTTACTCTACAAAAGAGCCAAAAGAGCATTAATCATTATCCTTAAGAAGATTATTGCCCAAGAGAATAGTCTCAATATCAAGAGTGTGTTTCAACTTATGGATTTCCATGCAAGTAGTTATATGGAGATTTTGAAGTGAGGAGTGATATTATTGGATAGGTTGTGAGGATGTGCATGATGACCAAGATTCTAGCATCAATGTTTGCGGAAGAGAGATGCCATTTGGAGATATTGTGGTTGAAATTTTAAATGTACTAATATATTATTCAATTGATGAACTAGATAAATGTCAAAAGGATTGCTTTGTAGTCGAGAAATAGTGCCATGCTTTTTGATGGGACAAGGTGAGCGTCCATAGAATAAAAAGTGGTCTAGATGGGTGGTTTAAATGGGATGACTAAAAGGATAAAATTAGGTATTAATTAATCCACTTACGAATATTAAAGTTGGCAGAAGAAATGGAGTTTTGGAGGGCTTGTTTGGAAATGAAAGAAGACCAATACAACAATCCAAGGATGATGTTGAATAATCATTTCCACCAAAAATACAAATGTTGAAATTTCCAAGTAGTATAAAATGGCCATCTTAGATCATAGGGAGGTTAGTAAGTTTCCACCTTCTATTAAAGGCAAGTATTTCATCTACATTGTTAGCCTTTTAATTCAACCACTTTTTTTATGGAGTCTTTTTCTATATTGTATTTTGTATGTCACAAGGAAGTAGATACAAGAGTACATTCATCAACCGAAAAAATGCCTCTCATTTCTTTTGTGTTGCTATATCTCTTATTACATGACCAATCATGTTTTGTGTATCTACAAGCAAGCTTTCAATCAAGGTATCATAAAAATTTATTAAAATATCTGGCAAGGAAGAATAAGCTGAACCACTTGGTTATAAGCTTCCAAGCAGGAAAAATTTGTTTTTTCATTAAAAAATAAATTACATTGATAAGAGATGAGCTTGCAGCAACCTAGGAGATATGCTAAGGATGTCGATTCTTGCAAGATCAAATATAACACCAAGTCAAAAGTAGATGGTAAGGTCAAGTTGGAATAAGTGGGCCAAAATTTTGATTTCGACCACAGGGATAGAAATAGATTTGACTCAATTCAATCCATCGATCCAAATTAGGAATCAAAATAATTTTTTGATTTTCAAAGTTGAAATGGATTTTGACCTAGACTATGTGTGAAAATTGGTAAATATTAGCTTGATAAACATATAGTTTATTGTACATTTTGTAAATCGCATGTGTGTGAGCATGTTCACATGCATGAGGATTGGCCTAGGGTATTTATGTCCCTAATCATAGGAGTTAGATAGGAATTTTGGTCAAGTTTCCTAAAATTTAGGAGCTACCTCCAAAAATCAAGGAAGTTGGTGTTGATCTATCTACCATAGATGGTATACCTAATGGTTAGGTCAAATTGACTTGAGTAGGTCAACCTAATGATTTTTTGGTACCTAAACATGTCTTGTACCTGCCCAAATTGTAATTGCAAATCATTCATTCAATGTGGGAGATCATGATTTTGGAGCAATTGACAATTTGGAGCTTTTACACCATTTGTGTTGGAATTTTTTTATGTGAATGCAATCTAAACTTAGTGAAGTTGATTCTCTATTAGTATGTCATACTACAGACTGCACTGCACACGTGTGAGATCGTTCTATAGTATTTTGATCAATAATCAATTGTTCTTGCTTGTTTAGATCAACATTACCAATCTAGATCAAGATTTGAGTGCTAGTTTTGTGATAGATTGATTTAGCAAGTACCCAATCGCTCTTGAGGATCTTTTGTAGATCCATTTAGGGTCCTAAACACTACATTTTCAACATGATATCAGATCCAAGTACAAGAGTTTAGTTGCTGATCAAAACCAAGTCCAAATTTAGCAAGTTTGATGCTAAAAATCTAGTTTTGAGAGAGTGAGCCTTTACTAAGTGATTGCCTCAAAATTTTGGGATCTATATTTGGTGGTGGGCTACAAGTGTACTTTTAACATGTGTGCTATCTAGTGCGGAAGCGTGCTACACAATGCGCAAGATTAATGGATCTAGATATGCTAATACGAATCACAGACAATGCAACATCCAATTAAACAATAATGGATACAATGCAAAAACCATTGTTGGAAGAACATAATATCTTTTGTATTTTCTTTTCTTAGAGTGAGTTGGCAGTGCATCGTGACATAGCGGCCTAACAATCCTCTTACAATTTTGTATATTTCTACATGCATTCTATTGATTTTTGGTCTATACTTATGTCTCGCCAGGTGGTATTAAAAGATAGTTCACCACTGGGTGATCTTACTTTATTTCAGAAATCAAATCCGAAAGCTGAAGAAATTCCATGTCAATTTCTTGCAGAAGATAATGCTTCTTGGTACAAATATTCTTAGAATATCAAATATTTTAGAATACCACAATTCAGTCATCTAAAATCTCTAGGAGATCCATCAAGTCTTAGACAATTATAACTCAAACCAGAGTACTGTAGTTACTCAAATGAGTTAACAAACTCATTTCTAGCATCACATGCAAGAAATCAGTAACCATCCGTATCTTAATAGATTTATCTGTCTCCTATAAATCTGGAGATATAGACTGAACTTTGCATACAAACACTTATAGACTACAATTTGTAAGGTAAGCAAATTCCTCATAGGTAAACAATCACTTAATGAAAATGCTTGTGGGATCCACACAATCTCATATATGTGCTAGAGTAAAGAAATTTAGAGTTCAACCAACAGATCTAAATCCTTGATTCACCCAATTAATCAAGAATTATTCATTATCTTAAGAATCCTCACATTTTCTTATAATGTTCAAATGACCTTTTGAGTATCAATTTATGATTCGTCAATCATAAACATTTAAAATCTTATGATTCGTCAATCATAATTTATAGGATTCTAAACCTACTTAATCATTGGAAGATACTGGAGTATAATTACAGCATACTACTCAGGAAATATAAGAATCATTCTGAAATCTTTTCCACAAGGAAAATCACTGGATTCCAAGAATATTCTTCCAAACTGTTTCTTAAACAAATTATGAGTTCCAAATTCTACAATCAACAAAGTAATTGAAGACTATTATAACATTTATTTTTAACAAAAATTACAAAAATCAGATCCAAACACCCTTATTGGACTCAACAAACACCAATGACTCTTTCTTTTGAGAGTTGGAATGGATTTGAAAAGATTTGACACCTAGATTTTCCTTTTCTCTTGACTAGTTCACTCAACTTTTGATATTCTTGAACAAAGAATGGGTTTTGTTTCAAATACTTGAAAATCAAACTTAGTCACTTCTTTTGGACTCACTCTTGACCCAAATAATCTCACTCTTGAGATTTTTGGTTGAATTTGATTGGATTTGACAACAAATTAAACCACTAATTTTCACAAAAAAAAATGATCTAGATCACAAAAACTTGACATGTATACTTGATTCAAACACACAAAGATCAGATCCAATCACCCCTTTTGGAATCCCTCTTGATCCAAATAATCTCACTCTTGAGATTTGGAATGGACATGAAATGGTTTGATAACAATCTATGTCAATAATTTTTCACCAAGCTTAAAAAACAGACATCTAGAGATTCACAAAGATCCCAACCATGTATGAACACTCAAATATGGACTCCTCCTTGTTCTATACTCCTAATGGGATCACAACTTGACCCTCACCCTCGCACAAAGAAAGTTGTATTAGGAATTATTTGAGTTTCATACATACAATGTCAAATTTTTGCTCAAAAATTGAATTCATTCACCCCTATTGGACTGCACCAAGTACCAATGACTCTACCTCTTTAGAGTTGGAATGAAATTCAAATTTTCAGAAATGTGATACTTCTCTCTCACTAAGATATGTGCTTACAAAGAGCTAATTCCACTTAGCAAGATTTGATCACAATGAAGAAGACAATTTTTCCACTAAAGTCAAGAAATGAGTTACTAGATCTTGCCTCTACAAAGGAAGGAACTCTTATGATTTTTGGATCAAACACTACACATGTGACTCACAACCTCTATGACTCTCTTTCAAGCCAAACAAAACTCAACTCTCTGAGTAGGAGTGGAACAATGTGACTTAGATCTCAAAAATTACTTCTAGAACTCTCCAACAATGCTTATCACTTGTATTGGTAGATTTTGCCTTTATTAGTGTTTGTGCTCTAGAAATTCACTTAAGATTTCACTTGGAGGACTTATCCAAGGGTGACTTCTAGCACTTAGATGCTTCTAGTCTCAACTCTTTCACTCTTGAACACATCTAGTACATGGACTTACAAAACACATGCCACGGAGTTTTATTTTTCTCTTTTTTATTTTTTTTGTGTTAGCACAAATGCTAACAAAAACGTGCAAGGATCACCATGAATTTGTTCAACAAATTTTGAATTGATCTCATCCAAGTTTTCATTCAATGGGGTCAATATTGCACAGCTTCTTAAAAAATCAACATCCACGTAACGTTGTGCAATATAAAAAAAAGTGAAGAAATCAATTCACACACATCGTGCATCCTTAGACACATACACTCTGGCAAAGAAATAAAATTCAAACCATGTTGCACGAATGTGGGCTCACGGTTATCTCCAATACTCAAAGAAATACTCTGCAAATCTTGATTGCTCATTCCTATATGTTCCCTCTATAGTCATAACACGCATGTTTGTTGATAGTTTGTGCACCTCCATATATCTCCACAAACGCGAACACTTCAGTGAAGCACTCACAATCTATGCACGATTGTCCCATCGTACCACCGGGAGAACCTAACAAAAATCACCTCCAAAAACAATTGGAACTCCTCCAAATGGAGTATCAATATCTAATATGTCTCGGAGAGACCGATTTACACACTCGATGATATATTTATGCACGATGGGTGCCTCGTCCCAAATAATGAGTCGACATGCTTTCAAAAGTGTACCTGACAGAGATTGTTTTGAGATGTTGCATGTCGAGCTCTCATTTAATTCTGTCAGAGGAATCCTAAATCTAGAGTGGGCAATCCTACCACCTTTCATTAACAATGCAGCGATCCCTGATGATGCAACTGTCAATGTTATCCACCCTCAAGGGCATGCACGTACGACAACATGACACTATATAAGAACGTCTTACCAGTACCACCTGGACCATCTACAAAAAACACTCCACCCATTCTTTATATCACATGCTCACGTACTACACGATCAAAAATCACATGCTGATCTATATTTAATCTCTCAATCTCAGCCTCCACCTCTGAAATGGTCTCATCAAGGAATATGTCTTCGTGAAATAGTGGAGAAAACTCGACATTGCTATCAGAAAGTGTGAAACCAAAATTTGTCAATGACTTTCCTGATGCTTGCATGTGTGTCTCCACGTCAAGAAGTGCCTTATCTATCATAATTTGACTCACAGTAATGGTCTCGCACATTATTGGTTGTCCTAACTCCTTAGCGTAATCCTCTACTAAATGGTGTGAATAATTTTAGATCATTAAGATCCAAAATGTCCCTTTATCTTTGGTTAGATAGACAAGCAAATCACCAATCTTGCCAATGTAGAAAAACCAACATCTACACTTTGAATGGGATGCAAACTCTAATAGATCTTGATCAAACATCAATAAAAACATAAAATAATGTTGCTATTTGTACAAAAATAGTAAGCTACTATATTTCACAAGTGTGGATCTGAAAATAGCAATCTAATAAACATTCTACACATAGAATTGCAAGATATCACAAGTATAGTGCACCAATGGATAGTAGAACCCAAGAGAACCATGTATAAGCATGAATGAGATAACAGAGAGAGAATGTCTTCTCTTTCCATGAGTTACATCCTTTTATATCAAGTCCAAACCTAAGTTCAAGATTTGATTTTCCCTCCATAATGAAAACCCTACTATTTTTGTGACTAGATTCAATGTATCTACTACTCAAATTGAGTCCCTCCAAAACTCGTGTTCTATAGTTTCCCACACTTCAAAAATTTTTGTTTCATTATAGTTTCTATGATTTTTCAGATAAGCTGGCATACATGTTGCTCATAAACAAGGACAATTATGTAACTGACAAGTTGGAAGAGGTAGAACATACAACCCATGGATGAGAGGAAGTAACGGAGAAAAAAGGAGGCCACTTGAGAAATTTAATAATTCCATAATACTTGGTAATTTGACATAGATGTTCGTTCAAAAGAATTGTCGTGATTTTCTCATCCAAGACGATGAGTCTCATAAAGGTGAGTCCATGTTAGCTAATGGGCCAAAATGACGTGTTCAAGGTCACTAGCCCAAAACAATCAAAGAGGAATTTTTCCACTAGCTATCCAATAAGAGAGGTGCATCAACTCTTGCACAAAAAGCAAGGATGCTATTGTTCTAGCAAGAACAAAATGTTCAAGTGAAGACTTTTGTGAGCTCCAACCACTTGTGTGCCCTTCATTTGGCTTCTAAGATATATCAAAGGTTCATTATGTTGTTCATTGTAAGTAGTCATGTAGTGTCTACTCCTATACATTATTTTATAAATTGTGATGGAGGAAGAGTCAAGTATGGCACTACCATAAAGGTGTAACAATTTTTTCACATGCCATCCTAGTATATTCATGTTGGTGAAAGCTAAAGAGTAACTTGAAAGTTATTGAAATTTTCAACATCTAAATGGATCATATGGATGAACATATCACTTTAGCAAGATGTTGAAATTAACAAAGATTTCACCCATGTGCAACTTTGCAAACGTTGGTGAAACATATCCACCTTGATGAAGCTAAGAAAGCTTAAAGTTCCAACCAACATCCACCACATAATCCACTAGCAACAAAGAGTATCATATAGCTAGGAGTAAGCGAGTTAAGATGAAGGTTATAATATTTCTCATGATAATGATGTCTTTGAGAATGTAATCTTACTAGTTGAATGGAAACACAAAACATATGACTAGATATATATAGATGTAGGGTAGGCATGTGAAGATGAGTCAAACGTATCATTCATAAGTCACCATACATTTATTGATGGCCTCAAATAAGGTACTTCCTTTACGTAGTCCACAAAGCACAAGTTTTATCAATCCCACCCTCCCTTCATTATCAATCCCACCATCCCTCCATGATCACTTGCAGCATCATCTATTAGCATCTTTGTAACATATATTCAGTCACCATTTTTGTGGGCTTTAAATTTTCATGTTTGTTTTTTAAAACATTTACGCTTTTTTTTTTTTTTGTGTTCTCAATGCGAGAACATTCACTTCTTAAATGTCGTGGCTGCAAGATCTCTTTCCCCAATTTGCTCACATCATGGAGATGTGATTCCACGTGTGTTGTGGCTGGTGCTTTGTTTTCAGCCATGGTTTTCTGTGTGTGGATGATGTTGTTGTTGTCTACTCTTCTATGCAAGATGGAAGGCTAGCAATTTAATTTTGAAGTAGAGACGAATTTGGTGGTTTTGCCATAGAAATACTTTGCATATTTGAGTTTTGACATCATTACTTCATAGCGATCTTTCTCTCTATTTTACATGCAATTTTGTTTGTTTTTAGCATTTTTTGCTCGGCTGTTTTCAACTAAATATTCAAGCTAGTCATGCATTTATCGTTAGAGCACTTTCTCATGTATACATGATTTTTTATAGCTCCAACCTGGTTTCACATTCATTCATAGGTGCATAAGGAGTCAAATTTTTAGTATCTTTATATTGTTGATCTCAATTTTTGAACGATTGGAGTGAGTGGCGATCCTTTGTAACATGCTTCTACAAAATCTGGAGAGTTCATGATTTATCTTTTTTGTGTTCATGATCTAGTTTACGAACGTGATGATGGCATCTACATTTTAGAAATGGTTGAAGGTGTTTTTATACAAACTTCATGCGTAGGAGAGGGGGTTTGTTGCAAGTTTTGAGTACTATAGGTACATACAATGTCATAGGTGGGCTACTAAATAAAACAATAATTCTAAGCACACAATATGTGAAAATATATTATTTTTTCTATTTTTATACAAACCTTTGTATGGAGTGTACAAATTGTGAAAATTTCAAATCCAAAGATGATCCAAAATTTTAGATATAGGCCAAGAATGATTGCACTAAACACAAATTTCTTCAATTTTAGATAGTGCATCTATTAGCTTGTTATTTTGATCAAAATCACTTACCAAAAGCAAATAGAATCGAAAAACTATTCATAAATTACAAGCCTTTGTTAACAGGCCATATAACAACAAGATAGCATTCAATTCATCACCTATATGCACATCAATCAAGCACACAACATAATCTCTGCACAAATGTAGAAATACCAAAATGAGCTGATAGCATTTTTCAAAAAAAAATTCAAATCTAAAATGGACAAAGGATTGTCACACATTTCATCCTCTTTATAGGTGAGTGATGACTCTCTCTCCTCTCTCTCTGTCTAGAGCCATAAAGCCCTAAAATAGAAACATGAATCTTAACCTACCAATTTCGGTCCATATGGCCAAATTACGTCAAATAAAGCCACTTGTGCATTTTAATGACCAAAGGTACTTGGACCCATCTAATAATAGTATTCTAAAATAGCTTTACATGTGTGATAAAACCATGCCAAGTTTATTTTCAAATTTGGCCTCTAAATTGCCCAAAATAGCCAAGTAGTATATTGACAATTTTTCACACTTCCTCTTCAACTATACTTGCTATTTTTATGTCATAACTTTGCTCTATCTTAAGAATTAAATCCTTATTGAGAATGTATCTTTCCTCTAAGCATCTATAAAGATAAAATAGAAATATTTCATAATTGCTGTAGAGAATAGTTTTCATATTGGATGCTTCACTATCTCTTATACCAATTTTACCTATCAATATGAAAAATACTACATGAAGAAGTACATAGAATCACTAATGAATGGGTTCTTCCATGCTTTCACCTCAATTATCTCTATTAATATATATCAAACATGTGTGCGAGCTTTTCTTCAAACCTGATAACTTTATGCCACCTCATATACCGGTTGGCCTTACCTTGGGCTTTTACCATTCAAGTATGGATGAAGATATGTCTTTTGCCTTCTCCCATCAACCACTGAAGATTAGCTATTCAGGGTGGAGCAAAGCCTACTTCCATTGGATTCCCTATTTCTTCAAACACTTGAAAAGCAACAAAAATACACCCATCGTTTACTTATACACCCATGGCATGGTGTCTTCCGTTCTCCCTAACCCAACGAGGTTCAAAGAACGGGTTTTTTTTTTAAAGTTTAGAATCCCCATATCTTTGTGGTTTGTGGAGAAAACCCTGCAAAAATAGAGTGCAAAATGACTAATAAACTGGTCCTAGATCTGTCATGTCAAATTCTTTAGAAAGATTTGACTTAGTAGTTCCTAACAGAAAGTTAAAATTCCTTAAAAGCGGAAAGTCATCTACATAAAGTGCAAAAGTGATGTGTTTGGACCATCATGTTTGATATAGACATTGGAGTCAGCAGCATTTGAATGAGTTTGAACATAGATCTTCTCTATCGAGTCTTTCTTCATCATCCTTGCCTCTATTTTTTTTCCCAACACATACCGTGTGTGAGTAAATGGGCCCAACCTCTTTGAAACAAAAGAGCAGGTAGTCCACCAAACATGGCGAAAATACACCACCACCTTGGCTAAGTGTCACACTAGTCACACTTGTCTTTGGAACTGTCTAGCGAGATACCTAGGTCTGAAGGACAATAAAATACCACCACTCCACAAACATAGTAATGTGTATAATTTACTACACCACATTACATCGTTTAGTAAGATTATGTGAGCAAACTTCAGGAAGCTTTGGCAAATGCACAAGAATAAGTTGACAAAGTTGTCTACGATGCCAAGCAGCAAATTCCACTCTTGCAAGGCCAATTGGATATGGCTAAGTTAGAAAAGGAGTGCATCTTGAAGGACTTGGATATCATAGTGGAAGAGTGAGACAATTTGCTGCACACACTGGTAGCCGGTCGACCAGTCTCTCAAGAGGAAAGCAATTACCTCCTTCGGAAAGTGGATAGCTACAAATCCGCTCTGTCAGGTTTCCAGCAAAGATAATGTACTAAGGTCTTTCTCTCCAAGAATGTCGAGTAAGTTGGCCGGGAATGTTTGTTAAGACAATAAAATACGTTTTTATTTATCATTACATAATCTCCAAATAAACATATTAGAGTTACCAATACATGAAACATTGTAATGATGTCACATATTCCTTGCTAGTTATATCGTTCCTAAATTGTATTGGATGAAGTTCCAAGACTAAAATACCTGTCCAATGCATTCTAGAATATTACAAAGTTGAAAGTCTTCATTAACATTATGAAAAGTACACACAAAATGACAAGAATCATCTAAAAAACATACATCATCAATCTCATGTTTCTTTTTTTAAAATTTATGATATTTATTTATAAACAGGAATCTAATAAGTACAAGTTTCTAAGATAGATTTTTAATTTTGGTCTTCTCATTGGAAGTATTGGAGTCACCAACATATGAATCATTGCAATGATGTCACATACACCTTGCTAGATATCATATATTTCTTTGTAGTCTAATAAAAAAGATCGTATTAAAAGATTCTTTAAAGTGGATTTTTCAATAATCTTTGAATGAAATTCCAAGATTTGAATACATATTGACTAGATTCTAGATTATTAAAATTTAACTTAGATATAAATATCTATCGCTTCTAGTTATGCTTTGGACACATTTATGTAAAATCTAAGTAGACACACATTATGGACTAGATAATTGTTGTTTGAGGCCAATTCTAAGAATATAAAGCATAATCATACAAATGTAGCATCTGAGTAGACACACATTATGTATAGGGGAAGGCCCCTCCATGGCAGGGAGGCTGGGGCCTTCCATGAGATTTTATTCTAATTTATATATATATAAAGTTAGCTTGGTAAGGATTTCCAGATTTTTTTAAGCGAGGCCTAGAGGGGCCAAGCCTAGATTTTTTGGAAAGCCAAATTGGGTAGAATGTCCTCTACCCAACACCTTCCATTGCATAATGGCTATCTTTGACTATTTTCACATGTATTTTATGAAACGTAATGAGCACTTTGACTTTGAGTGACTAGTCTAGAAGTGCTACGTGGCAGTCGTACGTCTGGAAAGCACAGCACAAGGCATGTGGAAAAAAACACATGAATTTTTTGCTTTTTAAGATGCTTAAAAAAGTGGCATAATAGGCAAGAGGTATCCATTACATATAGGGGAAGGCACCTCGGCAGGGGACCTTCCATGAGATTTTATTTTAATTTATATATATATATGTATATAAAGTTTGGCATGCCTTATATTCTGAGGATGTCTCATTATATCAAAACAGAAAGTGGACCTTATGAAGAAAGTCAAGTGAAAATTACATATAAGGGTGTGCCTTGAGGCTTGTATACAAGAGAGTTTTTCATTTAAGGGTGTGTCTTGAGGCTTGTAAGAGAGAGAGAGAGAGAGAGAGAGAGAGAGAGAGAGAGAGAGAGAGAGAGAGAGAGAGAGAGAGAGAGAGAGAGAGAGAGAGAGAGAGAGAGAGAGAGAGAGAGAGAGAGAGAGAGAGAGAGAGAGAGAGAGAGAGAGAGAGAGAGAGAGAGAGAGAGAGAGGGAGGGAGAGAGAGAGAGAGAGATCTAAGTGATACAATGGATATGGAGGATGCATCAATGGAGCTTGGAGGCGGGCACTTCAAATCATCAGTCACTCTAGCAACAAAGTCGGTGATGATGACAAGAGATAGAAAAGAAATACAGGAACTAATGGAGTCAAGCACAAAAGATCACCAATTGGTAGAAATATCAACAAAGCCAAAAATAAAGATTACACATTCCACAAAAATTAGAACGTGCATTTCCATTTTGGGTACGTATGCTCTATGCTCTAGAGGCTATTTGTTTGCTTTTGCTAGCAACAACACTTCACAAATTTATTCATTTGTTGGGCACAAGCTGGGATAGGCATAACATCAGTTTGATGATCACTTATATGCTTCTACAGGAGTTACGGTACTCGAAAAAATGGTGTACTATTCCATCTTCGGAAATCTTGTGACATATTTTTCCCAGGGTTTGCATTTGGATGTTGCTTCTTCAGCCAAGAATGTAAACAATCTCATCGGCGTCTCCACTGTTTCAGCTCTTGTAGGAGCTTACATTGCAGAGACACATCTGGGTCGTTACCGGACAATCATTTTTTTTTTCATAATCTACTGTCTGGTGAGAGAGGAACTTGATTTCATGGATTTTCTTGCTAGCAATTTATAATCTATTAATGCTTTTTATTACTAAAATTTATTGTTCGATTGTTGTTACAGGGGCTTGCTTCTATGACAGCAACCGCTACAGTGTTGTCTATAAGGCCAATCCACTGCTCACTAGGAAGTCCTGATTGTATTAAGGCCTCAGATAATCAACTCAAAATTTCCCTCATTTCTTTGTATATTATTGTGGTAGGGACGAGTGCTAACCCATGCTACCAAGCTTTTGGGGGAGACCAATTCGATGACGAGGGTGATGTGGAGGAAAAGGAGCAAAAAGCCTCCTACTTCAATTGGTTATTTCTTGCTATGTACTTGGGCCCTCTTATCGCATTCACATGTATAGTGTATATCCAAGAGAATGTTGGCTGGAATTGGGCATTTGCTATCCTTACCGCCTGTATGCTAATGGCATTGCTTATTTTAGTTGCTAACCACTCAAACTATCGTAAAAGGCCACTGAGTGGCAGCCCTTTGACCCGCTTGGTGCAAGTGTTGGTAGTAGCTACTCGCAATTGGAAAGCCAAACTACCGTTAGACCACCGAAATCTCTATGAATTACCTTTAGAAATTGAGGACAAGAA
Organism: Diphasiastrum complanatum; assembly: GCA_029204225.1. Classification (NCBI taxonomy): domain Eukaryota; kingdom Viridiplantae; phylum Streptophyta; class Lycopodiopsida; order Lycopodiales; family Lycopodiaceae; genus Diphasiastrum; species Diphasiastrum complanatum. Next base: position 66,114,273 of record CM055097.1, read on the forward strand.
AGCTTGCAGATCAACACTGGTGCACACCAACGACTTCAGGTAAAACATTGTTTTTTTATCACCTCCATCTCATGAATCACTGCAACATCATGTAGCAATTCTAGAAGCTTTTCATCCTCATTTAATATCAATTGCTTTCATTTTGTTTTCATTGGTCTGTGATGCAAAACAAAGGCACCCATCTAATTTTTTGTTGTATGGGTATAAAATAGCATGGCACATATTTGAACTCTTAGTAAGTGCTTTTGATCGCGTCTCTTCTTGGAAGTCACAATTAACTATCCACATATTTTCACCGTGTGTTGTATACTTATGTGGTTTGGCTTCTAGTTTTAGCTTACTTATATGTGCTAACTTTTTATCTCCTCCTCTTTTCTCAAAAGCCACTTCTAGCTACTTCCTAACTTTCTCACCATTATTTATAAGATTATATAAATGTCGGCTTGTATCCATATGACAATCTTAACAAATTTTTCATAAAAAATCCAAACATTCAATCTAACAGTATGTATTTAATTGTTTTGTAGGTTCCTAGACAAAGCATCAATATGTCTTGATATGTCCGAGAATATGTTGCGACAAAGTGCTTGGAGGCTATGTACAGTGACTCAAGTAGAGGAGGTTAAATTAATTGTGCGTGTCATGCCCATATGGATAACATGCCTCATGTATGGCATCTGCTTTTCTCAAACAATGACATTCTTCGTCAAACAAGGTAGCAAGATGGAAACACATATAGGCACAATCCACATTCCTCCAGCATCATTATCAATCTTTAACTTGATCGCAGGCATTATGTTTATGCCCATATATGACAAGCTCTTCATTCCATTTGCTCGTCGTTTCACTGGAAACATGAGAGGAGTCACAATGTTGCAGCGAATTGGAAGTGGGTTGGTCTTGGCAACTCTTTCCATGTTTGTTGCTGCCTTGGTTGAGAACAGGCGCTTAAGCATTGTGAGAGACCTCAATCTATTTGACAATCCTGATGCCATCACCCCTATGTCTTGCTTCTGGTTGATACCACAACATGTAATCATGGGCATAGCCAATGATTTCACACTTGCTGGGCTTCAAGAGTTTTTCTATGATCAATTGCCAGACAACATGAGGAGCTTGGGTGTCGCACTCTACATCTCAGTGCTGGGTGTGGGAAGCTTTATTACTAGCTTGATCATCACTATCATTGTAAGTGTAACTGGGCATGGAATCCACCACAATAGCTGGATTGTGGCAAATCTCAACAAGGCTCATCTAGACAAATTCTACTGGACATTGGCTAGCACAAGTGTTGTCAATTTTTGTTTTTTTCTAGTGGCCGCAAATTGGTACACTTATAAGCAATCACCAAACGGCCACTACACACAAGAAACATCAGCACCACCATCATCAATATCATTATTAGCACCTAATGTTATAGCTTCCCATAAATCATGCATTAGTAGCATATAACTATTTGGTCCAGAGCATATAGCTAAATGTAATGAGTAAATTAAAAAAGAGACATGAGCAAAGGATCCAAAGAAGGCAAGAATAGAGAGACACAAAATAGCTATTGACATAAGAGGTGATACATAAACACTAGAATCTCTCTCTAATTTGATGCTTCGCTACTCATCCTTGTATGCTATTTTTCTATCTATACTTCCTACTACATTTCAACTATACAACTGTCATGTTTTTTGTGTACTCATGCAACCATCTCAACATGTTATGTATACTTCTCACTTAGTGAGAAATTTTTTAGTTGACTCTTACTATATTTACACTAACAAGGTTGATCTATACTTGGTTTTAGATAATGTAGACTACAATTGTAGCAAGCTCATTTGAGTGGACACTAAGATAACCTCTCATTCTCAACCATGGAGCTAATCCAGGCTCAATCCCAAGGTTTAACAATCTAGAAGACATCCTCGGTCTTTCTCTTAGCCAAAAGTTATGGTGATTTTAGATCAAACATGTACATGCAGCTTCAAGGTGATATATCCTTAGAAAAGTGTACAATGGATCTAACCATAAGTGAGCATCATGTTATCAATCCAATCTTGAGTGGGAAAATAAAATGAGTTGCCATGCTCATTTAGAAGATTGTCACATACAAAACTACTCTTCAAAGGATTTGTTGTTTCAATCAACCATACAAAACTAAAGATATTGATGATCATATTTGAATCCAAGTATATTGATATCTTACATTCTTTCTTACATAGCTAATTCTCATGGATCATAGGCTTTCTCATTTGGAGTTTTTTTGTTTTCCAACAATGAGAAACAATTTGAAAAATCAAGAGCCTACCTAGTCAACTCGGGATTATGGCTGTGCCCAAATTGTTGATGCTAGACTAACATCATTTTGTTGAGGTAAAGATATGGCAGAATGGGAAAAACTATGAGCATATTGCTTCAAAAGGTACAGAAAAAGCTTAGTTTGTTGAGAGTTGTTATAACTTTTGAATAGAATCTTGATGAACATTCACAACATTTTCCTCTCAAATGTTCTGTTTTCACTTACATATAGAAAAAGAAGATGAAAAGACTGATACTCTACAAATGAATGAGAAGAAGAGCGCTCTCACACTTTTTGTATTGAATCAAATGGCAAGGAAAAGAAATTATATGATCGTTATGACCTATTTAAAGTTGTGAGTGGCCTCTAGAAGATTGGCAACCTCTTTCATTGTCGTAGATATGTTTTGTACTTATTTGACCCTTCATGGTTTTTTGCATGAAATTCTAATATTGTTTAACACACACATTCTTTTAATAAAGTGTAAAATTTAAATATAGCTTTTAGATAAGTAGCCAAATGTGCCCACTAGGACTTCACCCACTACGCGTGAAGATTTTGTCAATCATTAAGATCCAAAATCATCTATTGATCTTTGGTATGAAAGACAACACTATTTACACAATTTGCAATGTAGAAAATCAACATCTACTTAATGAGATGCAAACTCAATAAGATATTGATCAAACATCAAACTTATGATAATATGAAGTTGATGTCCATAATGATAACAGTAATTTTACATGCAATTGCCTAAAACTTGATATAGAATCTTGTATCCTCTAATGAGACCTTTCTAATGCATCAAAAATCATCCAAATCCAGTAAGCCATGTGTGAAATCGGAATTCCTCAAGTTCATAAACCTAAATTGAGTTTTGACCTACAAAAGTTCCAATCTACATATGCAAAGAAGTTGATTTTTGAGTAGAAATCAATCTAGCATTGGTATCTCCTCCAAATCTCTGATAAATGCGGTTGGCCCGTTTCATAACCTGAAACACAAGAGCTCTGATACCATGTGAAGAATTTCAGATCATTAAGATCCAAAATGTGTCCCTTAATCTTTCGTTAGAAAGTCAACACAACATACAACATTGCCAATGTAGAAAAATCAACATCTACTCAATGAAAGAGATGAAAACTCAGTAAGAACTTGATCAAACATCAAATATGTGATAAAATAAAGTTTCTGTTCGTACAATAATAGTACCCTACTGTACTTCCCGCGTGTGGATCCAAAAATAACAAAATATGAGCATTCTACACACAAGATTGCAAGATATCATCGAGATAGTGCACCAATGGATAGATGAACCCAAGAGAACTCATGTATAAGCATGAAATGAGATGAGAGAGAGAATAATCCTTTCTCCCATGAGTCTACATCCTTTTATAACAGGTCCATGCATCATTAATGAGCTTGGTTTCCCTCCATAACAAAAACCCTACTATTATTGTGGACTAGATTTAATGAACAAGATATTATGTTGTAATGCCATCCTATACTCCCAAATGAGGACACCATGAAGTCCTTGCCATCAATGTCCCCTGCAGTAGATCGCTAGCAAAACACTCATCATGGTGCTTGCCCTCCGATCACACCTCGTGCGATCTCCATCAGCTCTCCAACCTAGAGCTGGCTCTCAAAGCTTCACGCTTTGCCCATTTGTGTTTGCAGCTTTCTGATTCCATCAAAAAATCCCACATGTAAGTCCTGTCCATGCCAATGACTCAAGTCCAATATGAAATAGCTGCCCCCTGACGACCATCTCATGTCATCCTGTAGTGTTATCCCTACCAGGTATCCCAATGCCATCCCTGATCACAAAGATCTGAGCATCTACCTTGTAGTGCCCACTTGTATTTCCCCAAGCTAGCTCCAAGCTGCTCCTGTGAATGGTTCTAAACCACTCTCTGAGAATATATTGAGATGTGAACTCCAAAGCCACCATCAAGTCTCTCACATGACTATGCATGCTAATATCCCTCCAAGTGAACCTGTGAGATCTTCCATGGCCCAAACCAAACGATTGGCACCCTGTCATCACTGAAATCTGCATCCCTGATGCAATACTGATATGGCAAATTGACTTGACTTATCCAAACTGGCAGTTGAAGTGTATCTCTTAATGACAAACCTGATACACTGCTCCACAACTACAATGGCTTGATCAAAATTGACTTACTAACTGCAAAACCGCAAAATCATCACACTCACCACTCGTCAAGAGCATCCAAAGTGTGATTATTGATCCGTTCCTCATCCTCTGTGTGTCCCACACACAGCTCGTCCAATGCAAGTCCGCTATCTTACCCAATGGCTTTCAACTGGCACCACCTCGCACTTCCATCACCTGTGACCACCAATATGTGTGTACCTCCAAACTAGCCCATATTTCCCTCTGAACGAGAAATTTCCAAGCTACAGATGCATGTGTCAATGCAGCTATCACCTGACTCGACAATGCCACTGCTGATCATACCTGTGAGAGTGTTCCCCCAAAATGCCACTTGACGTTGGTCGGTTCTAACTCCAAAAGTTGAACCTAATCACAAGAATTTTCACCTGTAATCGGCATACCATGCCTACCTCTCACCTCTGATTGTTTGCCCTCTCAAAATTGTTGCCAATGATGAGTAGTCATGTCGCCAAACTGCACTTCCGTCGCCAATACTAGCTTTCTCCACACAAATCCGCCACCATTCGCCCCCATACTACAGTTACTGCCTCCAAATGCCTTGTTACCATGTTAGGAGTAAGTAAAATGATTTCGAAACGATAATACCTCATTATACCACCCTGTAGCAGGTTTCACCAGCCAAAAATAGCCCCAAATTTGGCCCTACTATACCCAAATAGCGAATGTAGCCCATCACTAGGTCACCCACACTCCGCTCAATATAATGGTGATGAAAACTCCCCGAAACACCTTTCTCCTTGCTTTGTGACGTCGTTCTGAAAACGTAGAAGATGCCAATTTGATTGTAATGGATAGTTAATTGAGTTGTATGCATATTTCTGAGCAGCCAGTTTCAGGGGCCATTTTGGCCCAAGAATGGCCAAAATAGGTGCCTTCTAGCCAAGGTTATCCCTTTCCAAAGGGTGACTTGCAATTTTGAACTGGTTCTTCATTTCGAAGATTTTTAATGAAGAAGAGTCCATTCTAGACTTCGGTTCCCTTCTTTGGAATCTCACATCATGACTTTTAATGAAAAACCCTCAAAAATGGCCTTCAAATCTTCAAAGGCCCACTTCAAGCCCATCCCATGGCTTGGATTACATCCAATGGCGTACATCCAACGACGTTGCTTCATCCTCCAACTCGCGATCTCCATCGTTGATTAACGTGGACCATAATCCGACGATTATGTACATTCCTGCGTGCTGACTTCATCCCTTTCATGCGCTGGACACTTAGAAGCGCTATGAGATCATCTTGTTTAACGCGCGCGAGCTGAGCCACGAGCTTCTCCTCTCTCTCTTTGCTTTCTTTCTTCACCATCACCGTAGCTAGGGCTTTGGCCGCCCTCCTTGGATATGATCCAGTTCCCTTGCCTCTCCATGGCTGTCCATGGCCACTGGAGATCGTCTTGGCAGCATTAGGGTGCCCACTATCAACCCTTTATAGGTCTGAAATATGTCAACCACAGCTTAAAAAACATTGATTTTTCACCTATAAAGCCTAGCCCTGTGCAAGAGAGAGATTTCTTGGGCATTTCACCACATTTTTCAGTGGTTCTTCTTGTAGCTTCCTATACCACCGAGGTCACCCTACCTCCAGTGATTTGATCCAATTTACAATTCTCCAATTGATGTGGTATTGATTGCAAACAAGCTGATTTTCTCAAAAATTCGTCAACACCCCATGAAACCGGAAATTTTTCAAATTTCCTCCGTTTTTCATCCAATTTGACCCTGTAAATTGCCATGGCTCTCCATCACTGCTCTTTGCAAATCCCTTGCAAGCCCCGTTACGCCAAACGTCTATCCACACAGTGAACTATACAGCCACCATCAATGATTTTCCCGAAACCACCAAAACTGCAAGTTTCTCCGTGAATTCTCCCTGAAATCCACCTACGACGATCGATCTGATCTTCTTTGAAGCTCTGAGCGAAGGAACTTTGCTGTCTCCTGCCATCTGGGCTGCCGATACCCTGTATGGATTCCTCTCTCCTAAGATGCTTTGAGTGCTATTTCTCCTGGTGAAAGACGCTATCCCATAGCTTCACCGGATCGTGCATACCTGCAACACCCTGACGCTCTGATACCAAGTTGAAATTTTGATAGGATCTAGTGCAGTATGCAGATCACATCACACAATCACCATAGCCACTCCTCATAAACTCTCATAGATGGCACAACAAAAGTTGATAGATTACAAAGAAACATTGTACATATAGAGTATTCACAAACTGCATGAAAAGGCAGGTTTCCTAAAATTGGCCTACCACCTGTCAAACTAAGGTCGGGCCCAATATGGCCAAATTTGACTGACAAACTTGGGACATGCCCCCAAGTATAGCAAGTATTGTAAATAACTCTGTACAGGCTAATTCTTCCTATGTGTGGCTACTCGGCTAACCCAAGTAGCCGGCTACGGGATCAGTGCCTGATCAATATATCTTAACGAGTCACGTCCCGGTGGTGCATGGCCTTGGATGGGTATAAATATACCTATTGGGCTCTCACTAGTGTATGCTTGATTGCATGACTGATAGTAGTATGCTGCTGGTGTGAATCCTCATTCCTCTTTGAGATTGATCCATAGTTTGGGGGCTAGATCCGTTCAATCTAGGATTGGTTGGGTTGGTTTGTCCATAATCAATACCCTTTGTGGTTGCTTGTTTCTGCATGCTTAGAATAGGATCCTTGGTTTAGGACTTTATACCTATGGAGTCAAATGTAAAGCTAACTATAAGAGGTAATGAAAGATTCTTCAAGAACATTACTCTCTATAGGAAGCTAGTTGGTTCACTTATATATCTAACCATCACAAGACCATATCTAAGCTATTATGTTGGTAGATTAAGCCCTTTATGCAAGATCCTAGTGAGGAGCATTGGAAACTAGGAGAAAGAGTTTTGAGATACATCAAGGGAACTCGAGATTTTGGCATATTGCATGAATCATCACCTAACTTCTTTGGATTCTTAGATTTAGACTTTGCTGGAGATCAAATGAATAGGAAATCCATAATTGCACATTGTATTTTCATATGTGACGGAGCTATATCATGGATGTTGAAGAAACAAGCCACTATCTCATTGTCATCTAGTCAGACCGAGTACAAAGCCCTTACTCATTGCACAAAACAGATGGTATGGATCATGAGGATGATCAAGGATCTTCACTTGCTAGATTTTTCAGAGAGCCCAATCAATTTTTGTGACAACCAATCAGCCCAAAAGTTGGCAAGCAATCCTATATTTCATGCTAGGAACAAGCATATTGAGGTGGCATATCACTTTGTGAGGGAGCAAGGAGGTGGAGCTTCAACATGTACCTTCAAAGAAATGTGTAGCTGATACCTTCACCAAAGCATTGGGAAAAGACTTGTTTATAAAGCATAGGACTTCACTTAGAGTATTCTCAAAGTCTATGCTAAAACTTGTTGAAGAGGCAGTGTGAGAAATTGTCAACTAGTTTGAGTTAGAAATCAGCGTTAATCTGATATACATTTTATGTAAGCTCTAAATGTGATGATGTAATTACTGTACAGTTTATTTGGTTTACTGTATATGGTTGTGATCGGTATTGCACTGTGACACCTCACTAGACACCTCTGTAGCCTATCTGGGCCACGTCATCCAGTTCTCCAATGACTTACTAATAGACCCATACCAATCCACCATCATGAGTTTAGGCCTACAACCATTAATTATGACCTTATACACATAAGGGCCCCAATTCACTTATAGTCATAACTAACTTACAAGTTGTTGGTCTACTGATCCCTAGTGTGGACACATCTTCTCAATCTACTTTCATTTGTCAAGAGAAGTATGCTAATTCTATTCTAAAGATATTTCATATACTAGATGCAAAGTCTTGTGATACACCTATTGTCATGCCCACGACTGGTCTCGGGTAGCGTGTCCACGCTAGGGATCAGTAGACCAACAACTCGTAAGTTAGTTATGACTATAAGGGAATTGGGGCCCTTATGTATATAAGGTCATAATTAATGGTGGTAGGCGTAAACTCATGATGGTGGATTGGTATGGGTCTATCATGGAGTCATTGAGAAACTGGATGACGTGGCCCAGATAGGCTGCAGAGGTGTCCAGTGAGGTGTCACAGTGCACTACTAGTGGTGCATGGCCTTGGATGGGTATAAGTATACCTATTGGGCTCTCACTAGTGTATGCTTGATTGCATGACTGATAGCAGTATGTTGCTGGTGTGAATCCTCATTCCTCTTTGAGATTGATCCATAGCTTACCAGTTGGACCTCCCGGAAGAAACTCAAATGCATCTGGTTTTTCATGTAAGCCGACTCGAAAAGATGTAGGAAAGATAGCAATTATTCTTCCACATAGAACACGATGTAAGTTCGAATAAATCAAACTAATATCAGTGTCTTCAATCACAATTTTATCTGATCTATGTACTTATAGAAAATTATTTATTCTGACTGAATATGTGTGCCAAAATTATATGCGAAAGTAAGATACTATATGCGGAAGTATGAGACAAATCAAGATCATTTAGACAATAGGAAACTATTGATCAAAGACGTATTTTTATAACTTTGAATCTAATTCATCAATATACATCTCTTTTTGTCTTATCTCACTGTTGTGTCTTTGAATGAATTAGTTTCAACGAGTAGTGCATATGTATTTATATTGCTACAGAACAGGTCTTTTGGCATTTTATTTACAAGTTTTTTGGCCTTTTAATATTGTAACAATAGAAATCGAACCATTTACAACGGTTGATATTCAAATAGATGCTTTGTTTTCAAGCTCGAATAAATTCTATTCGTGAATATTTTGAAACATTTTGTCTCTCCATTTCAGCTTCGTGTTTCGCGAATTATTCGCGACACTTGTCTCTTCACGACATTTTTGTCATTCGCGAATCGTTCACGACAGATGACAATTCTTGAGCTTGAAGAAAGGAAGCTAGAATATTTCGCGAACTGTTCGAGATAGTTTCGTGACAGGTGACCTTAAAGAACAGTCCAAAAGATTTCGCAAATTGTTCACGACAATTTCACGACATCTGAGGCTTGAACAAAAACAGAAAAATTTTGCGACAAGATTTTGTTTGCGAATCTTTCGAGTTGGTCACGAATAGAAAAGTTTCGAGTTCGCATTCATTTCTTTCTCATTCTTTGTCAAGTAAACTGCGTGCTTTTTTGGTAGAATCAAGATCTATCTGATCAGTTGTTCTACAGCTCCCTCTTAAAGTGGCAGTTGGATTAACCCCAATCTTCTTCGCTACTTCTCAAACAAGGCTTTACTTAGTGGCTTTGTAAAGATATCAACTATCATTTCCTTTGTGGGTATGAAGACTGCATTCAGTATCTTCTTCTCGACTAAGTCTCGAATCACATGATACTTGATAGCTATGTGCTTCATTTTCGAGTGAAATACAAGATCTCTCGTAAGATAGATTGCTAAAGTGTTATCCATTAACAAGACATAAGGCTCAGAACTAGATTCATCAAATTCTTCCAATATCTATTTAATCCATATCAGTTCATTTGTCATCTTGGCTGCTACTACATATTCCGCTTCACAGGAAGATTGAGCTACTGTTGTTTGCTTCTTGCTAATCCAGAGTATGGCTGCGCCAGATGCTAGAGTACAACCTCCTAAAATACTTTTGCTATCATTCTTCATGGATGCCCAACTTGCGTCACTGTAAGATTCGATGTGAAATCCAGCTTCCTTCGAATAACGCAATCCATAGTCTTTCGTTTTCCTAGAGATATTGTAGTACTCTCTTTGCCAACTTCCAATGTAACGATCCTGGATTCTGATTATATTGGCTCAGCCTGTATACTGCAAACGCTATATCAGGTCTGATGTTGTCTGCTAGATATAACAATGATCCAATCAGCCTACGATAGGGTGTTTTGGCCATTTGTTCGTCTTTTTCGAGAGTCTGCGGACAATTTGCCTTGTTGAGTATTGTTCCAGGTAACATGGGAGTATGCACACCTTTGCATTCGAGCATGTTGAAGTTTTCAATGATCTTTTGAGTGTACTTTTGTTGGTGAAGCTACAACTTACCACCTTCAAAGTCTCTCACGATCTGCAAGCCTAGATAGATTTTAGCTCCTCCTAGGTCAGCGATCTCAAATATTTCAGAAATGTCTCTTTTGACATCTGAAATTAACTTATCTCTTCTTGAGAAGATAAGCGTGTCATCAACATAAACAGCTAAAATGATTATTTCATTTTGAACATGTTTGATATAGACATTTGATTCAGCAAATAGAGGTTTGAAGCCTATGGATCGTAGTGCTTCGTCCTTCTTTCTATATAATTGTCTCGCTGCCTGTTTGAAATGCTTTTATTTATGTGACATCCGTATTTTGGATATTCTTGGCTTACAAAACCAAGTGGTTGGTCCGTGAATAAGTCTTCTTCCAATTCTACAAGCAGGAAAGCAGTTTTCTCATCCACAATATGGATTTTCAAATCATGAGCCATTGCATACGCGAATAACAAGCGAATTGATGTATGTTTGACTATCGGTGAGAAAGTATCAGTGTAGTCGATCCCATACTTCTATGAAAATCCTTTAGCAACCAACCTTGCCTTTATGAATGTATTTCAAATCCTACCAGAAAACCTTGCTCTGTCTTTTCATCGAGTTTCTTTCTCAGCTTATCTGGTATGTGCATATATACTGTGCATCCAAATGTTCGAACATGTGCAAGATTTGGCTTCAACTTCCACCATGAGATTCTCATGGGGAGTTTTATCTGGTATTCGAGATTTCAGAATACGATTCTGAAGATAATTTGATGTAGCCATTGCTTCTGCCCACAACTATTTTGGTGCTTTCGCATGAGCCATCATACACCTTGCAGCTTCCATCAGTGTACGATTCCTTCGTTCAGCTATTCCATTGTGTTGAGGTGTGTAAGATGCAGTATTCGTGTGCATAATACCTCGATCAGTACATTAAGCTTTGAATTCATTGGAAATGTACTCACCTCCATGATCTGTGCGAATTTGCTTTAGCTTATTGCTTGTCTACTTCGCAGCCCAATTCGTATACTCAACGAATTTCTCGAAAGCTTCATATTTGGTACGAATAAAGTATACTACATCAAACTTGCTGAAGTCATCAATAAATGTAATGAAGTACTTTGCATCACCCAATGACAATACTCCGAATGGTCCATAAATATCTGAATGCACAATTTCAAGTACCTTAGTTGCTTTATAAACAACCTTATTGAAAGGTGTTCTGGTCATCTTGCCTTTAAAACAGGATTCGCAGGTAGTTCGAATATCTCTACTTTTGATTTCGACTCCTTGAATTCTCTGACTTTTATTGGCTTGGTACAAGGCTTCCATGTTTATATGACATAGCCTTTTGTGCCACAGTACATTTGTTGATTCCTGAGTTTGATTGACTTGTTCGATTCTTGTTCAAATGTCTAGGTGATACAAATTTTCTTCTCTGTTGCCTTTAGCAACAAGGTTAGAATCTTCCTTGAACAATTTACAAGAGCTCTTTGTGAAGGTTACTGACATGCCTGTATCGACTATCTTTGCTACAGATAGAAGATCTTTATTAAGAGTAGGGACATAGAGAACTTCCTCCAATTTCTTGTCTCCCTGATTCGTGTCCAGCCATAATACACTAGTTCCATCAACCATGTGTTTAGAACCGTCTCCAAGTATAATGAATCTCGAATTGTTCGTTGTCTTGTACTCAGACAAAATTTGTTTCGAGGAAACAGAATGTGAGGTGGCTCCCGAATCAAATACTACTTCTCGAATTGAATTAGATGAACATCATAGATCAGTACTAACATAAGCTGCTGAATTTCTTGTTGCCCTGTCTTCTACTGCTCTGGAGCATTCTACTTTGTCTTCGACATAGTTTGAATATGAAGGTTCGCTTCTATTCTGCTCCTTTTTGTTTCTGAGATTCTGATAACAGTCTATTGCTGCATGACCCCATTTATGACAATGAATGCATTCAATCTTTGGACTTAGCCAACACTTTTCTTTTGTGTGATCTGAACTTCTACATCTGTTACAGATGTTCTTATCACCAAAATTCTTTTGTTGTTTTTCATATTGTTGTTCATTAGTCTTAGACTCATTCTTTTTAGACAACTCCCTCTTAAACTTAGACTTCTTAGAAGATTTATTCTTCTGAGTAAATAGAGCATTTTCTGAATCACCATTGTTGTCATAGCGTTCACGAGCTTCTACTTCCTCCTTCACTCCATCTATTGTCTTTTGAAGTGTCATTGTCGCATCTTTCGCCAATAAGATTTGAGTTGTGTGGAATGACCTGGGTAGGGCTTGAAAAAAATAACTAAGCTGTTTTTTCTTAGAAATTGTATTTTTGCACCAGAATTCTGCAAGGAAATAAACAGATTTTTATTTTTTTGCATGAATGTGTTCAGGTCTTTGCCGTCCCACTGTAGGTAAGTTAATTGGTCTTCCAAAAACATGTCTGATTATGAGATCGAGTCTCATTCTTGGTTTGCAATTCTTCCCATAAATCCTTTGCATTTGAAATTGATGTAAGATCTAGCATTATATTGTCATGTACTGATGACACAATAATTGCTATAGCTTTGTCATTTTTTAAACTCCATTCTCAAAGTTTTTTGCCAAGAATAGCTTCTGGCTTCTCCTCAATTGGTTCTACCCATTGCCATAGACCTTCGCCCTTCAACAAGAGTGAAGTCTTTAATTTCCAAATCAAGTAGTTTGAACCTTCTGGGTCCAAGATTGTTGTAATCTTAGCTTGAATATTGGTGATTGACGACATCTTCTAATTCTGAATAACCTCCAGATAGCGGCCTATTGATGAATGTATGAAAAATGCTGAGAGGGATATGAAGATACCACTGTATCAACTTTAATTCCGTATGCTCTGATACCACTTTAGGAAAGATAGCAATTATTCTTCCACAGAGAACACGATGTAAGTTCGAATAAATCAAACTAATATCAGTGTCTTCAATCGTGATTTTATCTTATCTATGTACTAATAGAACAGTATTTATTCTAACTGAACATGCGTGCCAAAATTATATGCGGAAGTAAGATACTATATGCGGAAGTATGAGACAACTCAAGATCATTTAGACAATAAAAATCTATTGATCAAAGAAGGGTTTTTATAACTCTGAATCTGATTCATCAATATACATATCTTTTTGTCTTATCTCGTTGTTGTGTCTATGAATGAGTTAGTTTCAACAAGTAGTGCATATGTATTCATATTGCTACAGAACAGGTCTTTCGGCCATTTATTTACAGGTCTTTTGGCCTTTTAATACTGTAACAGTAGAAATCTAACTGTTTACAACGGTTGATATTCAAATAGATGCTCTATTTCTAGGCTCAAATAAATTATGTTCGCGAATATTTTGTGTCAGTCCGTCTCTTCGTTTCAGCTCTGCGTTTCACGAACTATTCGTGACACTTGTCTCTTCGCAACATTTTTGTCATCCACATAGATTAGCAAGATAGTAATATCATTTCCAACTAACCTAAAATATAATGAATGATCATAATCACTCATAACAAACCTTTGAGAGAGTAAAAAAGTGTTAAGCCTGTGAAATTTCAGAGAAATGGACTCAATTTGATCTATAAAAGATCAATAAGTGTGATTGGTAACTTGGAATCTTGATCTATATCAAAACTAGCATCCAAATCTAGCTTCTACTTGAAAATTTCTATATATCCAAGCAAGAACAACCAAAAATAATGATCCAAAGCTTTTACATGTGTGAAGTACAGCAAGTGTACAACCTAATAATAGCAAATAAGTTTACTTAAGAAATCCTAAGCATTCAGCCACAAATAACTTGCCTAAGAGAGTGAAAACACCAAGATTGCTCCCAAATCTCATAATTGGCCTTCAAATGGATCTCACATGGATGATATACAAAATCTTCATAATCTCTCTCTAAGCCATATCCACAGCATGCGTGAGACAGCTCATAGTGCTTATCCATATCCACTTTGGCTAAGATTCCACTAATTTGCCACATCATCATTGGTGGCTAGTGTTGACCTTCTAGATTCCTACAACTTAGGAGATAACTCCCATAATTTTTGAGATTTGACATTTAACTCAAACAAAATCTATATACAATGGATCTGAACTTTATGCTTGACATTTCACATGTGGGAGACCACTCCTACCCATGTGATATAGCATATTCTACCACTAGAATGGTGCCAAGTGGCATAATACTACTAAACTAGTTTTTGGCCAATTTAACTACTAGTTTCCAAATTAAATGAGATGTACAACCTATATGATCTATCTAAATGACTTAGGCATAGATTTCACACGTGCGAACAGGCTCCACACATGTCTAATGATGATAGGTACAAGTCATTGTGATATTTACATGATTTGATCAAATTAGCTTTTGCCAATTCTAACAAAGCCTAGCATACCAACTCCTTGGTGCTTGATTAAGACCATACAAACTCTTTTGTAGAAGACACACATAATTTGGATTTGTAGATATAATCTAGCTCTTGAGTTGCTCCATGTACACTTCCTTCTCAAGATCACCATTTAAGAATCCATTTTTAATGTCCATTTGTCATAGATCCCATCCATAAAGAGTAACAAGAGAGATGATGACCCAAATGCTTACCATCTTTGCCATGGGTGCAAAGGTCTCATCATAGTCAATACCATGCTCTTGTGCATATCCCTTGGCCGCCAACCTTGCCTTATGCTTATTGATAGATCCATCTTGGTTAGTCTTCATCTTGAAGATCCATTTGCATCCAATATCTTTCTTGTCCTTAAGTAACTCCACCAATCTCCATGTATTGTTCTTCATAAGAGCTTGATACTCAAGATCCATTGCTTGGATCCATTCCTCTTTGTTCCTTGCTTCATATACACATGTAGGTTCATCAAAAGAGGTTAGGAAAGCAGATTTTGTTCCAGCAACCACTTGATTACCTTTCTCATCATATGTGAGCCTTGAAGGTTTTTGTCTTTCCCTTCATGTTCTCCTTGGCTTTTGACTTGATGAAGGTCCTTCATCATCACCATTTAAAGTAAGATACATAACATCAACATCAAGATTGTTAGATCCATCCACACCATCATTACTTGAATACACTTTTGGAATATTTCCCTCATAAAAAATGACATCTCTACCAATAATCACCTTATTAGTAGTAGGAATGTAAAGCTTGTAGGCTTTACTCACCTCACTATATCCAAAAAATATACCTTTCCTTGAAGATGGATCATCCTTTGTCCTATCATCAAGAGTTATATTTCCATAGCAAATGCATCTAAAAGTTCTAAAAAACTTGACACTCGGCCTCCTCTTGAATAGCATCTCAAAAGGTATCCTTCCGTCCAATAAAGCACTCGGCCACCTATTGCATAGAAAGTTAGCACACAACAAGGATTGATCCCAAAATGGTTTAGGAAGATTGGCACTTAACCTCATAGCTTTGGCACGCTCACATAAGGTCCTATTTGTTAGGTGTCCTTGGATTTGTGTACTCCCTCTTGATTCCATGCTCATCACAAAAGGCCTTGAACTTGGTTAAGATATACTCACCACCATTTTCACTCCTCAAGTACTTGATCCTTGTGGAAAATTGGTTCTCCCTACATACTTGAACTTCACAAAGACATCATACACTTCATATTTTCTCTTTAATAAATATACCCAACAATATCCACTAAAATCATCAATGAAAGTTACATACATCTTAGCTCCACTATTGCTAATTGTTTCCATGAATATTCGAATGTACAAGGTAGTCTATGTGACTTTGACAAAGCACAAGATTCACAAACATGATTGATGCTAGTTAAAGAACTTGGAAGGCCAATCACAACTTGCTTTCTAGCCATTACCTCCTATGCTTTGAATTTGAGATTCCCCATCCTCTTATGCCAAACCTCTTGCATGGAGATTTGCTCACTTGCCACACATCCAACTTGGTTAGCAATAACACAAGCATCTAGTTTGAATAACTTCTTTTGCCTTTGACCTTTTACAATCAAGACATCCTTCCTTGTGATCATACAAGCATCACCATCAAACTCCACTTTAAGACCTTTGCTTAGAAATTGACTCGCACTAAGTAGGTTCTTAGTAATAGATGGAATGAACAAAACATCCTTCAAATGAACATTCATGTTTGTAGAGAGAGAAATAGGAATTGTGCCAATCCCTTTGATTGCACACTCACCATCATTGGTCGTGTAGATCACCCTCTTGTCATCTCCATATGCCAATAAAGAAGTGAAATACTCCTTGTGAAAATTCTTGTGTGAGCTTGCTCCACTATCAATCCTCCATGGATCAATATCTCCAACAATAGAACTCAAACATGAAGACATCACAAAAGCATCATCATTTGTGTTTTTAGCATCAACACAAGAGTTATATTACCTTGCTTGTCTCCTTGATCTCTCTTCTTTTTGTAGCAAACACTAGCAAAGTGACCTTTGATGCCACAGTAGAAGCCCTTAAATTTAGAGCTATCTTTCTTATTACCAGAAGAATGTCAGACGCAGACCACGTCACAATTCATTTTAGTACTTTGCAGTAACTGCATTACTTCACGCTCATTGCCCACACAATTGTTATAACTGCTTAATGTATATATACAGAACAACAACACACTATGACGATGATCCAAGTGACATAAAGGTGATGAAAAATGTAATCAAAGTCATTGTAGCGGAAGCGTGATTCAGAGTTTCTTTGTGAACTCCATTGTATCATAATTATCTGGTTCCACAAGATCAGAGATTTTAGAAAGAGTGAAAGTAATTCAAGAAGTAGAGATAGTATTCAATCTGTTATTAGCATAGTAAGATCACAACATACAGTGCACTATTACTATGAACCATTTTTTGGCGTGATCTGATAATTGTATTTACAATAACTTAATTCAGATTCTCTCACATATTCCGTAGACCAAAGTCAATAGAGGATCAAATCAATGACTTTTTAGTCACATATCCCTATGAAACTTCACGTGACAACTGGCAGATTTTGTTTTTGGTGCAGACCATCAAGGGCAATGAGCTAGGATGCCTTCTAGCACTCTAACCCCAACTGGAATGGTGCCATCAAATGTTTGAGAAAGACCCTGTGACCATCAGGACCTACATGACAAGTCCACCACAACTACGGATTAACCCACGCTTCAACACCATCACACGACGATCCGAATGGATGGAGTGTGGTACACCATTGGACCAGATCACCGTGAAAACCATGAAATTGGCCAAGAATTTTCTCAGAATACAGATGGAAAACAGATGTAGATACCAAGAGGGCTCTCATCTAGTTTTCAAAAGCATATATCAAACATCATGATCTCACGGTCTGCGCGACAACAACATTCACCCGAGACTTAGAATTTTTGATGGGCGTCTCCACCAAATGGGATGACTTCTTATCCCCTATCTGTTTTGATCCTAACACAGCCTTGGCGTCTGAAAAAGTTGAATACCACCTCCTAGTGGCTCGAGTGTACTATACGTGAAGAATTGCCAAAAATTGGCAAATGTAGCTTGATCACAAACCATGTAGAATAGTGTAAATTGTGTACACAAGTGGGTCCCACACATGTGAGGCCATGATGTCACGTGAGAAACCCATCCTAATGCAGGTTAGGTCAAGTCAAGAGAGTTGGTCATGTCTATTTGGTGGTCATCCCTACTCTATAGGACCTACACCTAAGTTTAAGGTGAAAATTTGACCAACTAGCTACCTACCAAGCATAACTCTAGGATCTAGGCTAGCTTTTCATTTCAGGGCAAGAAGGGTGAGTTAACTTCCTTATTACATGCTGGAAATCCACCTAACGTCAAAAAGGAAGTCGAATTTGCTATGTATTCCAAGCTCCCATAGTGAGAAGATAGAAAATTTTTGGAGCTCATTGGCAATCTCTAGCTAGTTCACTATGTACATTGAGTTTTTATGATCCAAATGAAACCAAATCAATTTATACTTGTTTCTCAAGTTGAAGGCCGTACTACAACCTGTAATACACATGTGTGGGCTCAGATTTCAATGTTTATCAATGCTTTTGATTGTTAATGCTTGTTGTTTGTCAAATTGCCAATCTAGATTAACTTTTTTGTGTCTAGTTTTTTGATAGATTGTTAAGCAAGCATCCAATCACTCTTGTGGATCTTTTGTAGATCCATTTATGGTCCTAAAGTATGGTAATTTTACATGGTATCAGAGCCAAGTACAAGAGCATAAGCCATTGATCTAATGCAAATCCATTTTTAGCAAGTTTTGGTGCTAAAAACTAGTATTGAGAGGGCTAGCTAGAATCTTGATATTGGTGAGAAGATTTGATCCCAAACTTGGTAGGGGTCCAAATCCGTACTATCCACATGTGTGGGCACCTCTGAACCTGCATTTAATGCATGGTATTCATTTGATCCAAAGAAATTCAATTTGTGAGCTTTTGATGTAATTTTTGGTGGAAATCTTAGGATAAGCTACCAAGATTGAGTGCCATTGATTAGATTTGACATAGGGTCATGAGATCTAATTAATCTAGGCTGAAATCAGGTCCTCTAAACTTGTTTTACAGGTCTTGAAAGTACATCAAAAAGTGTGAGGGAGATTTAGTCATGTTATTGTCCAAAACTAGTCAAAATTGGCAAGATTTGATTGTAAGTAGATTTCGCATCATCTTATCTTCATTCCAACTTTGTGAGGGAGTGCTAGAACTGAGATTATAAGTCCATTTTTTGGACTAGAAATCTAATTTGAGTGAAACACTACAAGAAAGAAATCTTAGTGAGTTTCTAGAGACAATCAAACCCATTTCTTGGCAAGATTTGTTGAAAGTAGTTTTCACTTCATCTTATCTTCATTCCAGCTTTGTGAGAGAGTGATAGAACTGTGATTATAAGTCCATTTGTTGGATTAGAAATCAAATTTGAGTGAAACACTGCAAGTGTGAGACCTTTGTGAGTTTCAAGTCAATCAAATCTATTTCTTGTTTGTAGAAGTCACTAGTAAGATGGGATCTGCTGGAGCATACCTTCTAGAAGCTAGTGAGAGATTGAATTCTACAAATTATGCTATTTGGAAGGTTAGGATGGAGTCACTATTGGTGCTCCAAGACCTTTATGAGTTCTTGATTGAAGATGAAAATGAACCTCAATGTGCACAAGAGTTAGCTAGATACAAGAAGAGATCTAGGCTTGCACTTCATTGTGTGACGAAGAATGTGAGCAACGACTTGTTGAGAGCAGTATCAACATGTACTAGTGATAAAGAGGCTTAGGAGTCTTTAAAATCAATCTATGAGTCTAGCAACACTTCTAGAGTTCTTATGCTTAGAAATCAAATTTTGCAAAGCATGAGGAGAAGTGAGGAGAGTGCACAAGATTATGTACTCAGAATCAAGTCTCTAAGTAGGGAGTTGGCTTCCATTGGAGAGAAGATTCATGATGGAGAGCTTGTACAAATTGTCCTTAATGGTCTAGGAGATGACTTTGCAAATTTGGTCCAAATTTTTGCCATCCAAGACACTTTGCCAACTATAGAAAAACTTCATAGTGTATTAGTGGCTGAAGAGTGTAGGATGCTCCACATGAAGGCAAGAATGAGTTCATTGTCTTTGCAGGATGGTGATGAGAAAGCCAATTTCTCATTCAAGGGCAAAAAGAAGACCAATGGAAAGAAGAAGCATCCAAAGGTGGCCAAATAAGAGGATGATGCATCAAGCTCAAAGGACGAGTCAAAGCAAAAATGCTTCTTTTGTGGAAAGAAGGGGCATTATGCATCTGAATGCTACAAGAGGCTAAGAGCACAAGTGGAGGAGGACAAACAAGGAAACCTTGCAAAGGAGGAGGAGGAGGATGAAGTAGATGTATTCTTGATGGCATCTACATCCTCACCAACAAGCAATAGCAATTTAAGAGACAATTGGTGGATCGACAGTGGGGCTAGCTCCCACATGTCTTGTGAAAAGGACTTCTTCTCAACTTACACTCTTTCAATGATGCTAAAAAGTTTGTCTTTACTGCAAATGATGAAGAGTGTAGGGTAGATGGTGTTGCACCATCTCTTTGTGTCTAGAATCCTCAAAATGCATGGATCTAGAAAATGTCCTTTATGTACCATCAATCACCAAGAATATGCTTAGTCTTGGTCTACTCTTAGAAAGTGGTTTGGATGTCCACTTTAAGCATGGTGTTTGCTTCATCTTGAAGAATGATGTTTGCATTGCAAAGGGATTAAAACATGGAAGATTGTTTAAGTTGGAAGGTAGTGTTGCTTTTGAAAAAATGAGCTTGGCAAATGAGGAGATCACTCAAGAGGAGATCTTGGAAAAGTGTGATCTTGCTTGCATTGAGGAGGAGCACCAAAAGGAGGAAGATCTTGAGGATCAGCCTCAAAGCTTGAGAGTTCCAAGGGAGTCCTCAATGACAATGGCCGAGTCATCAAATTGCATGCAAATTGTCCATTCAAGTGTGCATCTTGCAAGGGTGGTGAGCATTGGAGAGTCTACTATCTTTGAGTTCTTGTTAGATAGTCTTAGCAGACATGGAGGGACTTGTTGCTTATCTTTAAGATCTATGGTGTTTAGTACTCTTTATGACAAGACAATGAAATTAGATGCTTTCAAATCTCCATTTGTTGTTGATAAAGCAATTTCATTGGATAACTATTTTTGTAATAGTTTGAATAGAGTCATAAAAGATGAAACATCATTTGTATTGGAAATCTTTGGGTCCACATGCTTTGATCATGATCATTCCAATGTAAGGACCAAAGATTATCCTATTTCAATGATAGGAATATTGGTAGTGTTTTGCTCTTCAAGTAGAGATTGTAGAATCTACTTGTTTTTCATCAAAGAAGTTGTGAATGGTGGAAATGAGATCTTTCAAGAGTGGAAGATTTGTAAACTTAAAGAAGCACCTTTGGATCAACACCTTATTCAATTCATTGATGTTTTGGAGTCAAGTCAAGTGAAGGATCAAGCACAAGGCCCGAGGACTCCAAGAAGAACCTTGAGTATCAAGATGGAGCCATCAAGGCTCAATCATATGGATCAAGCAAGGCAAGTTGTCTTTGGCAACATTATTTATGCACTTAATATTTTAATTGATGTATCTTCAAGTGCACAAAATGCCTTGGAATCCATGGCTTGCATGATGTATAGTTTTTTAGTATGCTACATGTATATAGACACATTTGTGGAACATCTTGTAAAGAATCCTTTAAGAGGTGGTGAAAGGTCCTTCATGGACATCATTCTGTGGAAAAAGTACAAAAAGGACCAAGAGTGGATCCTAATCTGATCCTCAAGAGGGATTGGTTGTCAGATTACTTGATCTATCAATCTACTTGAGATTAAGATCAATCTAGATCAATTCTAAACACAAAATCCTAACAAGAACAATCATTAATTGAAGTTAGGTGTACTTTCTGGTTTCACACGTGTGAAACACTGTCTGAGTACACACTCCAACTGGGAAATCAAGTACACATTGATAGAACCTCAAAACAATCAAAACAAATGTAGACAAATGGAGAGAATCACTCAAAATTGCTTCCAAAACCAAGATTGGTGTCTCTCACTGATTATGGCCAAATGAGGCTCTATATATACAATAAGTGGGAGCTCGTGTTACTAATCATCCCTTTGATCCCACATGTGTGAAGGTGCTTTGTCATATGATGATTCATCATGCAAAACTGACACTTGGACAAAACCTTCTATTTTGAGCACTTTTGGTCCATTTTCCTTCTATATGGAGATCTACTTGAAAATCTTCTAGAAGTCAAAATTCGTCTACTTCAGCTTATTCCACACATGTGAGCTGTCCTCTACACATGGGATGTGACACCTAACCAAAGGATGTGGCTCATGCAAGCAATAGATTGATGCCATGTGTCATATGTCTAGAAAACTAGTTTTTGGCCTTTTTAGCCACTAGAACTTGAATTAAATCATATGTACAACCTATATGATTATGGTACATAACAAGTACAATATTTTCACACGTGGGAACAGGCTCCACACATGTGTTTTTATCTATATACAAGATTTTTGGCCTCTACCAAGCTTATTTTTGCATTTTTCACAATTCTCTATTGGAGTCTCAAAAGTTCCTTGTTTCTAGCTAGATTTTTTAACACTTCTAAAAGCTTTCATTCATCTATCAAGAGAGTTGTAAATAGATCAAGTAACTTTGAGGAGGAGTGTGAAGAATTGCCAACAATTGACAAATCTAGCTTGATCAAAAACCATGTAGAATAGTGTAAATTGTGTACACAATGGGTCCCACACATGTGAGGCCATGATGCCACGTGGGAAACCCATCCTAATGTAGGTTAGGTCAAGTCAAGAGAGTTGGTCATGTCTATTTGGTGGTCATCCCTACTTTATAGGACGTACACCTAAGTTTAAGGTGAAAATTTGACCAACTAGCTACCTACCAAGCATAACTCTAGGATCTAGGCTAGCTTTTCATTTTAGGGCAAGAAGGGTGAGTTAACTTCCTTATTACATGTTGGAAATCCACCTAACTTCAAGAAGGAAGTCGAATTTGCTATGTATTCCAAGCTCCCATAGTGAGAAGATAGAAAATTTTTGGAGCTCATTGGCAATCTCAAGCTAGTTCACTATGTACATTGAGTTTTTATGATCCAAATGAAACCAAATCAATTTCTACTTGTTTCTCAGGTTGAAGGCCATACTACAACCTGTAGTACACACGTGTGGGCTCACATTTCAATGTTTATCAATGCTTTTTATTGTTAATCTTGTTGTTTGTCAAATTGTCCTTCTAGATCAACTTTTTTGTGTCTAGTTTTTTGATAGATTGTTAAGCAAGCATCCAATCACTCTTGTGGATCTTTTGTAGATCCATTTACGGTCCTAAAGTACAGTACTTTCACACTATAGAGCGGCATTACTAGATGATCCCTGAACAGGTAGGTTCCAAGTGACCAATTTTGGATCACAGGCATCCACAAGTCCTTCCTAACCCCCAAGGATGTGAAAAGCACAAAAAGATTAGCATTCATGAAGGAAGTTACAAGAGACATCATCCAACAATGAAGAGCAAAACGGGGGCTTTACTAAATGTCATAGTGCCGAGGGACCGGCACTACTTCAGGTCGGAGCCCTGTTGGGGGTATTCTCATGTAAATAAATAAATTAGCTGAAAGTAGTAGAAATAAGTTGCGAGGGTTGTGGCTTCCTACGCATATAATTCCATAGCCTAATGAGCACTTGTAAATAAATTATTTTTGAATCAACTAGACTTTGGGCAATGTAAATAAAATAATATTAGAAGGCTAAAGTTTAAGTTAAACTTAAGTTCCTAAGTTTTGTAATTAGTCAAAAGCCAAATGGTGGTAGGTGGGGTGTGTTTTTTTGTGCCACATAGATTAGTTTGTGTTTCTTTTGAATTGTGTAGATTTCAGTCCCACCTTCTTGCAAGTAGCCAATAGGAAGCAAGGGGCAAGGTCCACCCCAAAGATAAAAAGGCACCTATTGTACACCATAGCTATCTCTAACTAATTCTAGTTCTCTTTTTAGTTGCTTTAGCTTTTTTAGTGTGTTTTAGGTGGATTTGGGGGTAGATTAGACTTGTTTTGCATGTTTTCTTGTGATTGGACTGTTCTAAGCTAGCGGAGGAGGTGTGGACTGGTAGTGGAGATCTAAAACAGCCTCTAAGGGTTTGACAACCCATCACAAACATCAAAAATGCCAAAAAAATGTTCAAATCTATTTTTGGAGGGAAAACGTGGCCAAAAACCGTTTTAGACCTTATTTTTCAAAAACCAATAGGAACTAACCTTTGCATGAGTTTAGGCTTCAAGCAAGAGGTGGATCTACATCTACATCTCAAGTTGATGGAGATGAGGCTTTCAATAAAGGCCTGAATAGTGGTATTACTATTTTTGGCAAGTAGATAAGTGGATGAGGTCGTGTTTGGACCATTCTAATTGGCTAATTTTGTTACGTTGCATTTGGACTAGTATTTCTAGGTTGTTGGTTAAGTACCTAGAAGTTGCCATTTTATGACATACTTAGGGAAAGTGGCTAAATGACATATTGGCTATTATAAATAGTTGTACCTGCGTGGAAAACAGATCATTGTTTTCTCTTATGATGTGGAGAATTCATCTTTGTTGATTCTATGTCCATCTCTTATGGTTTTCTCACGATACTAAGGGAATTGAGACTCTTGCAACATTTGTTCTGAATTTCAAAAACTCGCTTTTGTCTTGGTGCCATCTGAACAATATTTGGTCAAACCAATCATTCCAAGTGAGAAATTAGAATGGCCATCAAGGAATTTGTTGGTCACCTTCAAAGAAATTGAACACAACAACAAGAATCAATCAGAGCACATGATAGAGAAAATGTTTTAAATTAGAGTCATCTTCAAAGCAAGCCATTTCAAGATAAAGATGTTTGGTCTAAAGCAAGCTTACATAAAGGTCTTTGGAAAATGCAAAAATGAAGAAGAAGCTAAGGTAAGTACTAAAAAAATTGGTATTTCTTGCTTGCAAACACAAATACTGATTACCACAAGAATCGTCGAAAAGTAACAATATAAAAGGTAATATCCTATGTGATTGTAAGGCCAATAAAAATCGATTAGTAAAATATTGAAGGAGCAATTAATTTATACACTTTGTTGCTTTAACAATCAAACATTGCTACTAGGATAAAATTGGAATTAATTTTGATATTTTAAAGGAGGAACACAACAAAATTGAGCCTCACAAATGTGGATCGCATTGTTTTGAAAACTCCTCCATGTCTGTAGCGTGACATATATATTGAAATGAGAAATCAAATCAGTATCACAATGTCAGAATATTCAAAAAATTGAACAATGAACTTGTGAGTTTTGAGCTACAGCAAGCACTACTTGATTGTAAATTTTAATAGAGGGCAAGATTGAGAATATTTCCTCTATTGATTGAAGGTATTGGCCTTCATCTCATTGTTAAGTGATTAATTCCTATGTTGGATTCTTTCAAATTATAGCAACTTGATAGAGTCATACTTTGACTAAAATGATAGTACATTGGTGTCAACCTCTTGCACAATTGATAATCTTATCAACAAGATAAAAAATATCAATTTTGGATCATCCTTGGCATTGGATGAAGATCTAGTTGATGATCTTATTGACGAGTTCACTAGTGACTACACACCGAGTAATGTGGAGGTTATGCATATTTCCATGTCTCATATATCCACTCACTCCACTAGGCTTGACATTGATCCTGCTTGCATGGATTTTGATCTTTTCATAGTGTCATCACACATATATTGTATCCAATCCACAACACCTTGTGAAAATCCTATCAAAAGGTCTATCCATCTCATGAAGTCACCACATACAGACACTCAACATAAATTATACAGATCCTTCTATCTTAGCTACTCCATTAAAAAAAAGTGTGAAAATTGTCAACATTTCCTAGCTAGTTTGAGGCCTAAATTGGCTAAAATTGTAAATAGTTTTGGTTCTGGAGTTTCACACGTGTGAACCAGGCCACAATGTTTTTATTTACTGTATTTTTTCAGTATGATGAAGTGTCAAACTTCATACCCTTCAAAATGAGACCATTTTGATGTATTTTGGTCATATAAGCCATTTTTAGCTATTTTTCCTATATAGGGAATATCTAGGGTCAAGTACCTTCTAGAGAGAGGAGAGAGAGTCATCTTCCTCATCCATAAATAGTAGGGAAGTCGTGGAGAACAGGTTGGAGAAACCTTTTGTATGCTTCATTGAGATCAATAGATCATTGTCATTGTTTCTTCCTCCATTGAGAGCATTGTTGTGTGTATTGTCTTCAAGCTATTGTGTATGATCTTAGGTGCTTTCCAAAAGTGATAGGCTGATGTATTATGGACTGTATAATGCTATTTTGGGCCGCACTTGATGTTTATGGAAGTTTCCATTTGTGATAAATGCTTTTTGATCAAGTTCTTTGCATTCTAGGTAGCATAGAATGTGTTGCCAATTCCTAGCTTATGTAGTTTGGAGTGCAAGCATTCAAGCCAATGATCTTGGAGTTTAGATCCACTTAGGATCTGTATTTTTCACATGGTATCAGAGCTGGTTGGCTTCTATTTACAGTAAGTATTCCATTTTTGGTGATATTTGGATGTTTGATCAAGTTCTAGCATGATTTTGCATTGCTTTGTTGATCAAATCTTACTAACCTTTGTTTTGTGAGTTGAACTTGTGGATCAAAAGCATATTTCAGGTCTATTGAAGATCAGAGGCTGAAAAGAAACTATTTTGGATCAGATCATAACACCTAATCATTTGTGATTGTGAGGCTTGTGCATATTCAATACTAACAATGTTCTTTTCAATCCTATTGTTGACAATCTCCATTCTTGGATGAACACTCTCCTTAAGTGGATGAAACTTCTCCTTAAGTGGATGACAAATGCTCTTTTGAGTGAGTTGTAATTCTCCTAAAGGCTGAGCAAAGCTCCCATTTGGATGAAAGATCCCCTTTTTTGGGTGAACATATTGTAAGCTCCATTGTGAAGAGCATATTGTAAAGATTGTCATCAATTTTGGCATAAATTTTGGTGTACTTTGTTGAGCATGTAAGTAACTCTCCTTATGTAATTTGATTGGAGCATTTGCTGGAAGGTGTTAACCATTATGGAAGTGTGTTTTCAGGTTCTTAACAGGTTGAGGAACATTCTCATGTGAAGTGATCTTAGATCTACATCTAAACACCAAGATTTGACAAGATAGTGAAGCTAGTCTTGTGATTCACTAAGTGTGCTCATTCATTCACCTCTAAATCTTGTATTTATCACTTGCTGGAGTTTATAAACTTTTAGAAGTGTGGTTTACATGTGGTTTTACAGGTTGAATCAATATCTTAGTGTGTTGATCATATGTTGATCAAGTTTGTTCATTACTAGGTAATCTTGGCATCCTAGTTTTGGGTATTTTCTAAGAATGCAAGTAACTCTTCACACCATAACTTGATTTGGTCACTTGCTGGAAAGTTTGAGAGCTTAAGCAAGAGTGTGTTCAGGTTGGTTTGATTTTGTAATCCATTCTTAGTGTGTGCAAAGTGTTGCATGTGTTTCAATCTTCCTTTCTATGCTTGGAAACCATCTAGGTTCAAGATAGAAGTGTTTTAGGGTCCTAAATCTTCATAGATCTCTTTATCTATCATTTGTTGAGAGAAAAGTGAGTGCTAAGTGCTTTAGGACAGAACCTAAAAGTTGAAGAAACATTAGAATCATGGCTTCCAATGGTGGGATCATGCTAGAGTCTAGTGAAAGGTTGAGTTCATCAAACTACTCTACTTGGAAAGTGAGGATGGAGTCCTTACTTGAGTTGAATGAACTCATGGACATAGTTGCAAAAATTGAAGAGAGACCTCTCACACTTCAAGAGCAACAAAGGTTTGATAAGAAGGCCAAAAGGGCTCTTCATATCATTAAAATGAATGTTACAAATGAACTTCTCAAGGAAGTTGGAAAGTGTCAAAGTGCAAGTGAGGCATGGAATGCCTTAAAGAAGCTCTTTGAATCAAAGTCCACATCTAGGGTATTGACCCTAAGGAGACAAATATTTTCTAGTAGGCAAAGAGAGGGTGAAAGTGCTCATGCATTTATCTTGAGAGTTAAGTCCCTAAGTGATGATTTAGCATGCATTGATGAGAACATAAAAGATGGTGAAATAGTCCAAGTTATGTTGAATGGTTTGCTAAATGAACATGCTAACCTTGTGCAAAGTTTTGCCATTCAAAGAGTCTTGCCAAGTGTGGTTGACTTGCAAGAAATCATATTGGCTGAAGAACATAGGTTGCAATCAAAGCTTGATGGTGCATCCTTGCAAGGTGGAGGTGAAGAGGCTTTCTTCACAAAAGGCAAATTCAAGGGCAAAGGTAAAGGCAAAGGGAAATGGTCCAAAGGTGGTAACTTTGATCATGATGATCACTCTTCCTCTTCCTCTTCTACTAAGAACAATAAGTCAAAGTTCAAGTGCTTTTATTGTGGGATAAAAGGTCATTTTGCAAATGAATGTTATAAGAAGAAAAGAGAGCAAGGAGAGAGGCAAGGAAATCTTACAATAGATGAGGAAGAACATAACACATGTGAATCACTTGTTATGACTTCAAGTTTGTTAGCCAACATAGATGATAATGATCCTTGGTGGATTGATAGTGGAGCCTCATCTCACATGACAAGACATAAGGAATACTTTACATCCTTATTGTCTTATGAGGGAGAAGGTAACATCATCTACACTGCAAATGATGGTCAATGTGACATCAAAGGCATAGGCACTATTCCTATTTCCCTTTCAACAAATAGGAAAGCAAATCTTGAAAATGTTTTGTACATTCCTTCAATCACTAAGAATTTGCTTAGTGTAAGTCAAATGATTGACAAAGGACTTGATGTGGAGTTCATTGGAGATGCATGTTTGATAAGTAAATGTGGATCCTTGATTGCTCAAGGTAGGAGGCATGGTAAACTTTTCAAGCTTGATGCATGTGTGATCTCTAATCATGAAGGATGTATGGCTAGGGAGCAATTGACAAACCAAGAAGTTTGGCACAAGAGGTTGGGCCATCCCAACTTCAAATCTTTGGAGGTAATGGCAAAGAAAGAGCTTGTTCTTGGTCTCCCTAAAAGTCTTGTTGCAAACAATAGTGTTTGTGAACATTGTGCCTTGTCCAAATCTCATAGACTTGCTTATTCTAGATCTACTTCTAGATCTAAAGAAGCTTTTCAACTTGTGCATTCTGATATTCATTCTTCTAGTACAACTAGCAATGGTGGGGCAAAGATGTATGCAACTTTCATTGATGACTTTAGTAGGTATACTTGGATCTATCTTCTTAAAAGTAAGGATGAAGTGTTTGCTGCATTTGTCAAGTTCAAGAATGAAATGGAAAACCAATTCAATACAAAGATCAAATGCTTAAGATCTGATAATGGAGGGGAATACACCTCAAATAGGTTCAAAGACTTTTGTATAGCACATGGGATTAAGAGGGAGATGTCTAGTCCTAGGACTCCACAACAGAATGGAGTGGCCGAGAGGAAGAATAAAACCCTTTGTGAATGTGCCAAGGCAATGAGACTACATGCTAATCTTGCTAAGTCTTTTTGGGGGGAAGCTTTAGCATGTGCTAACTATCTATGTAATAGATGGACAAGTGCTTCCTTGGATGGTAAAACTCCTCATGAGGTTCTTTATGGTAGAAGGCCGAGTGTCAAGCATTGTAGGATCTTTGGATGTACATGTTTTGTCAATATCACACTTGATGATAGAACTAAAGAAGATCCTTCATCAAAGAAGGGTGTGTTTGTTGGCTATAGTGAAGTAAGCAAGGCTTACAAAGTGTACATTCCTTCTACAAAGAAAGTTGTCATAAGTAGGGATGTCATCTTTCATGAAGAGAATGTTTCCAATGTTGTTGATGTTGATGTTGATGTGCCTACTAATCATCATGATGTGCAAGATGTCTTGGATGAAGATGGAGATGCCACTCCAAAGCAAACTTCAAGGAAGACTCAAAGGCAAAGGGCTAAGCCATCAAGGCTAACCTATGATGAAAAAGGAAAGCAAGTGGTGGACAACTCTAACTTTGCTTTTCTTACCTCTTTTGATGAACCAACTTGTGTAGGTGAAGCAATTCAAAAGAAGGAATGGATCCAAGCCATGGATCATGAGCATCAAGCACTCATCAAAAGCAACACATGGAGGTTGGTAAAGCTTCCAAAGGACAAGAAGGCAATTGGTTGTAAGTGGATCTTCAAGATCAAGACAAATCAAGATGGATCAATCAACAAGTACAAGGCAAGGTTGGTGGCAAAGGGGTATGCTCAAGAATATGGTATTGACTATGATGAGACCTTTGCACCCGTGGCAAAGATGGTAACTATTCGAATCCTAATCTCTCTTGCAACTCTTTATGATTGGGATATGTGGCAAATGGATGTTACTAATGCCTTCTTGAATGGTGATCTTGAAGAAGATATTTACATGGAGCAACCCGAGGGCTATGTTTCACATGATGAGCCTAATCATGTGTGCTATCTCCAAAAGAGTTTGTATGGGCTAAAGCAAGCACCAAGGAGTTGGTATGCTAAGCTCAATTCCTTCTTACTTTCTCAAAACTTTGTTATGAGTGAGTATGATCATTCTCTCTACTTTAGATTGAATGAAAATGATATCACTTTACTTTTGATCTATGTTGATGACATTATCTTAAGTGGTGGTAACAATCTAGATATAGATGAAATCAAGATGGCACTCAAAAGAGAGTTTGAAATTCAAGATCTTGGTAAACTTCATTATATCTTAGGAATAGAGATTATTAGAACTTCTAAATCTACATTCATATGTCAAGAAAAGTATGTTAACTCTATTCTAAAAAGGTTTCATATGGAAGATTGTAAAGTTGTTTCTACTCCTATGGAATCAAATGTAAAGCTAACTACAAGAAGTAATGAAAGATCCTTCAAGGACATTACACTCTATAGAAAGCTAATAGGATCTCTTATATGGTTAGCCATCACAAGACCTGATCTAAGCTTTGTGGTTGGTAAACTAAGTCAATTTATGCAAGATCCTAGTGAGGCTCATTGGAAGCTAGGAAAGAGAGTACTTAGATACATCTCGGGATCTAGAGATTTTGGCATCTTGTATGGAGGTACTACACCTAACCTTTGTGGATTTTCAGATTCAGATTTTGCAGGTGATCAAATGGATAGGAAGTCAACAAGTGCCTTTGCAATCTATCTTGGAGATGGAGTGGTCTCATGGCTATCAAAGAAGCAACCAACTATCTCTCTATCTTCCACCGAAGCCGAGTACAAGGCATTAACAACATGCACCAAGGAGATTCTTTGGATCAAGAGGATGTTATTGGATCTTCACTTGCTGGAACCAGAGAAGACTCCAATCATACTTTGTGATAACCTTTCAGCCCAAAGCTTGGCAAGCAATCCTGTTTTTCATGCAAGGAGCAAGCACATTGAGATTGCTCACCATTTTGTGAGAGATCAAGTCATTGCCAAAGAGGTGGAGCTTCAACATGTCTCTTCAAAGGAGTGTGTGGCTGATATCTTCACCAAACCATTGGGAAAGGACCTATATTTAATGCATAGATCTAATCTTGGAATGTGCTCAAAGACTATGTTGAAACTAGCATCCAATGTTGAAGAGGGAGTGTGAAAATTGTCAACATTTCCTAGCTAGTTTGAGGCCTAAATTGGCTAAAATTGTAAATAGTTTTGGTTCTGGAGTTTCACACGTGTGAACCAGGCCACAATGTTTTTATTTACTGTATTTTTTTAGTATGATGAAGTGTCAAACTTCATAACCTTCAAAATGAGACCATTTTGATGTATTTTGGTCATATAAGCCATTTTTAGCTATTTTTCCTATATAGGGAATATCTAGGGTCAAGTACCTTCTAGAGAGAGGAGAGAGAGTCATCTTCCTCATCCATAAATAGTAGGGAAGTCGTGGAGAACAGGTTGGAGAAACCTTTTGTATGCTTCATTGAGATCAATAGATCATTGTCATTGTTTCTTCCTCCATTGAGAGCATTGTTGTGTGTATTGTCTTCAAGCTATTGTGTATGATCTTAGGTGCTTTCCAAAAGTGATAGGCTGATGTATTATGGACTGTATAATGCTATTTTGGGCCGCACTTGATGTTTATGGAAGTTTCCATTTGTGATAAATGCTTTTTGATCAAGTTCTTTGCATTCTAGGTAGCATAGAATGTGTTGCCAATTCCTAGCTTATGTAGTTTGGAGTGCAAGCATTCAAGCCAATGATCTTGGAGTTTAGATCCACTTAGGATCTGTATTTTTCACAAAAAGAACATGACTTGGAAACATTTTGACAAGATTTGAAAGTGAACGAAGTTTTTTATGTACTACCGAATTGTCCAAAAATGTTCCTCCTCATCTACATGCATTAGTTAAGTCGTTTGATAGAAAAGAATATTCATATTGGCCTGATACGGTACCACTACCATTATGTGGGACATCATTTTCATATTGGGGTCATATGTACATAATTAAGCCTAGTAAGCGGTTTCTTAATGCCAGATTAGGTTTATTTTCCTTGACTAGCATTGATGTCCCTTTGAATAGTGTTTTCGCATTAATGCCATATGTAGAATCTCAATACAATTGGGGTGATTTGCATGCTCTATGTTGCCACCAATGGAGAATGCAAATATATGGCTTGAATGGGCCAATGCTTGTTCTTTGGAAGAGAGGCGCATGCAAGGAAAAAGTGTTTCAAAAAGCACATCGTATTTACATCGATGGGTGACCTTTAACTACACAAATGCTGGAAGAAATGGTCGGAGCTGAAGCTTTCAGTTTCTTAGATGGATTCAATGGAAACTTCCCGATCCAAATAGCTCCAGAAGATAAGCACAAAATGGCCTTGGCAATGGAATATGGCATTTATGCCTACAATGTAATTGTGCAACAACCCTTCGACATTCCAACGCGTCATGCAAATGGCATTTCGAGATTTGCTACACCGGATTGTAGAGATTTCTCTTGATGATATGGGTGTGCACTCTTTGGCAGATAAGCAACTCGAAGCACTCAAAAAGATCTTCATTCACTGTAGATGGTTTGGAATTTCACTTCATCCTGAAAAGTGCCAAATCTGGGTCACTCATGGAGTTGTACTCGGACATATCATCTCCAAGGAAGGTATTTCTACTGATCCTTTCAAATTCAAGGTTATAGTCGAGATGCCATTACCAGCTACTGTAAAGGAAGTATACGTCTTTTTGGGCCATACTAACTACTACAACATCTTCATAATCGATATGCCGGCAAGTCAAGGCTCATTTATTTGGTTGTGGTTGACCCTAGGTAGACCAAAGAGCACATTAAAGCTTTTGAGGACCTCAAAACAGCTCTTTCCACAGTGCCCATACTCTGCTCCCCTGATTATACAAAAGAATTCCATGTGCACACTGACACAAGTAAGTATGCTATTGGAGGTATCCTAGCACAACCGAGAGAGTATGGTAAAGAGTTTCCAATACGTTTCTTGAACAGACAACTTGTGCCTGCTAGACTAAACTATCATTGACTATGGTCTATGTTGTTCATCAATTGCGACATTATTTGCTAGGCCAAACCTTTGATTTTTATACATACCATCAAGCTCTATTATATATAGTAAATAAATCTTGTAAAACCAGTAGAATTGCTCGATGGCTGTGAATTCTTGAGAAATTTACCTTCCGTGTCAATGTAAGAAAATGAACACAACACTTTATGGCTGACCACCTTCCTGACTACCCAACCATGAAAAAGCCGATGCACCAGTGAACGATGATCTACCTGATGCTTGCCTTTTTCAAATTGATGCTACACCACTTTGGGCTGAGGAAATAACTTGGTTCCTTACCACTAGAAGACTAAAAGACGGGCTTTATGTAGTAGCCAATAAATAAAAGCAGCACCCTTCCAACTCATCACAGGTTAATTATACAAAAGAAGTGCTGATGAGATCATTCCCCAATGCACTTATGAGTCTGAAATATGCCCTATTATATCTCAGGCGCGTGAAAGTTGTGGTGGCGGTCACTTTCTTGCTGAAGCAACTGCCAAGATCATACTCCGTGCGGGGTTACGATGGCCATCTTTGTTTAAAGATACATATGCTATTTAAAAAACCTGTGATGCTTTCCAAAGTGCAAAAAAGACAGCTAAAGCTGATTTCACAACGCTTACTCCCATTATAGAAGACGAAGCTTTTCATAAATGGAGTATAGACTTTGTCGGGCCCATCAGCTCAGTTGCTCGAAACACTCAATCCTGTTATATTCTTGTTGCAATTAATTACGCTATGAAATGGATTGAGGCTAGAGAAACCAAGGATGCCACTACAAAAATGTCGCGCGTTTTCTTTATGAAAACATCATTACTTGTTTTGGTTGCCCTATCGAGCTTGTTAGTGATAGAGGATCGCACTTTTTAGATGAAGTGGTTGATAACCTTTTACGTCTTTGACATTACGCAATCACAAATCCAGCGCCATGACTTGAAGGTAGTCTTGCCATCTTTGGACAAGCAGCTTAGGCAGTTGCAGATGAGAACTAAGCCCAACGTAGCTGCTTAGGAAGAGCAAACCCCCGGAAGCATCTATGCCAGCCACAAGGTCGTCAAAGAATATCGCACCTCATAAGAAAGATAGCAAAAGCACTCAGGGGACAACAACCGGAGCAGAGGTTAAAGAGGAGCAGACACCGCCTGCAAAGGAGAAGGAGCAAGAGTTTGCAAAGGGTAAAAAATCCATCAAGCACAGAAGGAGCTTACACTCCAAGGCCCCTATCCATTTTGGCTCAGACATGAAAAGCGACAAATCTCAATCACCGACAATGCTTCCACAAGCAAAGAAGACCAAAATGATGGTCGTAGATCGAGGGCACAAGACTCAAGCATCTTCAAGTAGCTCAAAGGATGATCAGAGCTCATCCAGGTCACATTCGCAAGCCACTGGCTTCTACATCCAAAGCACTATAGCCGATGATGGTAAAATTGAGTTTCCACCACCTGGAGAGGACATCAGAATGTAGAGGTACGTGGAATTGATCCGGAGGTATGAAGCCCACAAGGCCAATACCAAGACTTATCAAGACCACTATGAGAAGAAGTTGCTTGAATCTCAAAGTCAAATTTAGAAGATGCAGCAGGACTTACAAAAAGTCCTAGAACATGTGAACCAGCTCTGGAGCACTACATGCAAGGCACAAACATGACTAGTTCATCCAGAAAAGAAAGAAGACCAAGATGGACACGACATGGGAGGATCATCCGAGACCGCTACTGACTACCCCCACCACAATACACGTGACACTGACCTCCCATTCCTTCTCCATCCTGCTCATCCTTAATCGGTTCCAGTTACCCATTTTTTATAACCAACATTGTCTTGTAATCCATTTGCTCAATGGACTAACAAATCATATTTTATGTATAGTCTTGAGATAGAATAAGTTTCATTGATGTTTCAAATAGGGATGGCATGGCAATAGGCTTGGACTTTCACTAAAGGATTGGATAGCAGCTAACAGTGAAACCAATTTGCAAGAGTCGGAGAACCAGATCGACAACCGAAGAGCTCAACGAATAGACTTGATGTTGCAGAGGGACCTACAACAAGGTTGCGGAGGGCAATGTTGGTAGATTCCCTACCAATATCACAATCGGCCGAAGGAATATTTCTGGTGTCGGTTGATCTGAGATCTAGAGTAACTAGACTTGTAAGTTATAAACCCAACCATGACATCTTGTTGTGTAAGACCATGAGTTGAGAACAAACTAGTTAGTTACTTGAGAGCTAGTTGATTGTGACATGAGAGTGGAGAGCTAAAAAATGATATTTAGTTGAAGAAAGTGACAACGGGTAAAAGAAAGAGAAGATAGAAAAGAGAGAAGGAAAGTGAGTTGATGATAGAGGAGTTGGTGAGTGGAGGAGAGTGAGTTGATGATAGAGGAGTTGAGGAGGAGCAATGTGTAGAGAATGAGCAGTCTAGAGATTAGTGGACCAGAATCGGGCTCGCTTCCGTTTTGAAATCTTGTGGTGGAGAGCCCAACCTGTCTCACGTCAGAATATTTAGTTGTGCAGCATATGCACATATCCATCTTCCCAACAAGATGGAATATCCGCGACAACACCAACACCGCCATTCGCAATAAGGAGTTGGTTTTACGTAAGCACTACAATATCCACGCTTTTCCAATTGCCTCACCATGGCCATCAAATCATTAATAATGTGGCAACTTGTACCAGTGAAGGGCTCTCAAGTCACATCAAAGGCAAAATCTATATGCAAACCAACGCAGACGACAAGTGCTCCTACCAATGCCAACAACGATGCTTCATTGGCAAAATGTACATTGAGCAATGGTAATCGTGTCTCAAGACCATACTACCGCTGTTGTACATCATCCATTCGATCATTTGCGGAGGCCGCAATAAGCACAAGTCATCACTGAGTGAAATCCCGTAGGCCTACGTAAACTGAAGGACTTTCAAGTCAATCAGAGATTGAAGTTATGAGCGCACAACCTCAATGACAAAGCTATTTTCAAAGGCGAGCAATGATGATTCCGAGGAGAATTGTACAAAGAGCATTGATTATAGTGGACAGATATGGGAAATCACACAAGACTCATCTCATTCTTTTTTTCTATCCATTCATTCCCTCATGTTCCAGCATCTAATACATCTTGAAGCTTCATCTAACTTTCTCCATCCTTGTCTCAAGTTCTCATTTCCCCGTGATGGATCTGTCATGTACTTTTAGTCCATCCATGCTTATCGATGCATCAGAATATCCATTGTAATCTTTGTAGGCCCAAAAGGAGCTATTAGCCTTAAGAACAAGGCGGTTCCCTCTTTAGGCCCTTCAAAGTAATTAATAAGGATAATAGGCCACTAAGGGCCCAATGTAGGCTAAATAATGCTTAACTATGGTTAACTATCTTTCAAGATAGTTATGTCTAGTTAAGTAAGAGCATTGTCTATAACTAGGCAAGAGACATCATTTTGTGAATCTTTTGGCTCATTTGCAAGTGAGAGCTTCTAGCTTCCTTGTGAATGTGAGCCATAGGAATCTCCATTGCTAGGTCTCATGTGCCCTATCCACATGAATCAATGCTCCATTTACATTGCTTTGTACTATTTCTTTCATTGATAATGTGATTCCATTGAGATCTCCATGTTTCTAGCTTTCTATTGATATACTATCATGATTGTCTTGTACCTTTCTTGCTTATAGCTTTACTTCATTGTTATTGCTATTTGCTTGGGATTTGGCACATGAGATTTCTTGGTATCAGAGCATAGATCCATGATTCATGATGATTCTATGAGAAATCCATTAGATTTGATGAGTTTATTATTTTTGTAGCTTTTTTTTTGCTAATTTTTAACTTTGGATTTTTCAGTTATGTTCAGACAAATTTTTAGCATTCAATTTTGTTCTTTATTATTAATTTGATTCAATAGCTTTGTAGAGCTTTTTTCAGCTTTAATGTGCACCAATTTTCAAGCCATTTGGAGAAAAGATGCAAAAGTTATTGCACTTTTTCCAAAAGCTATCAAAATAGATAACTAGAATTTTACTTTCACTTGATTTGAATTTTTCAGATTTGATCAGAGTTTTTATCTTCTTCCTCACCATTTTTAGGCAACTTACCTCTTTCACAAAGAAAACAAGCTCCTGCTTGTCTACTGATAAGCCAGAATGAATGAATCTAGCACATTACCTTGATCTTTGTGTCAGATTTGCATTTTCAACATACACGGATATCCGATCCACAATCTTTAACAAGTGTGAATTCACCTCCTTCTCTCTCTCTCTACCGCCCCCTCTCTCTCCTTTGGTTACCTTGCCTCTCTCTCTAACAACGTCGGCTACCTCCTCTCTCTCTCTAAGTTGTGTCGGTTGAGATCCTCTCTCTCTAGGTTGCGTCGGTTGAGATTTTCTCTCTCTAAGTTGCGTCGGTTAAGATTTTCTCTCTCTAAGTTGTGTCGGTTGAGATTTTCTCTCTTTTCTCTCTCTACCTTGATCCCTTCTATTTGCATACAATTTTTCAAAAAAAGTTAGGGTTGTCACAAATTTTTTTGACGAGCACTCAAATGCACCACAAGAGCAACCGATAAAAAAATTTGTCGACAATTTTCGGATTTTTTTTCACGATTTCACGTATTTTTCGTCGAGCACTCCGGTGTTTCATGGATTTCAAAGTGTTATCCATTTCAATTTGTAATTTTTTTTTTTTAATACTCCCCCTTCTAAGTTGTATATAATCCATTTTACTAGTTTTTCTTTTAATTTCCATAACTTCTTTGTTTGAGCTCGGATTTCAGTGAAGCAGAAATGAAAAGTGTTCCAAACGATAAGACAAATTCACTGAGACTATCCAAATTACTGCTGTAGCACTTCAGAATGGGTGGTAAAGGAAAACAGATAGTGGATAAAAATAACCCACCTCAAGACAATTTGCCTACTGATGAAATGATGGAAGAACTACAGGTTTCAAACCAGCAAGAAAACATACTAAGTAAAATGCAAGTTACTCAAAATCTGATAGTTACAATGTTGCAAGCAATGGAAAGAAATCGACTTGCTGATGAGGCGAAATGGGACAAATTGTTTGGTAGCTGTTAAAAATTCACAATTCTAGCTTGACTAGTTTTAGTCATATGACTTGTAAATAGTTAGATGGTCATGATGTGGCTTGTCACACGTGCCAAATAGCATAGGATTCCATTCATAAGGATGTTCTCAAGTAGACCTAAGTGTTAGAACCCTTGGAATGAGTCCAAATTATGCTTAGATACAAGGGAGAAAAAATAGGAGCTATTTTTGGTAATTTTTGCATTGTTGAGGGATCTCCAAGATTCCAACCCTAACTTGGTAGGGATGAAAGATCCACCAAAATTAGCATTAGGGATAGGTTTAGGGCTACTCATACCTGCCCAAAACCGTGATGGATCATGTATATATAGGTGATGTTATCTCACCAAAATTAATCAAGCAATTTCATGTTTTTTTCTCTCATAATGGTGCAATTGCTCTCTATGTTCATAATTGTTTGAGTACTTGTGATTACTAATGATTATAGGATTGAATGTAGGTCTGGTGTACAGTACTCAGACTGTGGGAGGCCGTACTTTCACACGTGTGAAGCCTTCTTCAAGGATTTGGGCCATTTAGTGAGGTTCAAGCATAGATTTTTGATGGATTTTGATGGTTCAACTTGTGCTAATCTTATGAAATCATAATCTATTGTTTCCCTCATCATTTCAAGTGTTTTAGATCCTTATTTGCTGTAATTTTTACATGGTATCAGAGCCTAAAGGCTGAAATGAGCTAAATCCTTGGTTTTCATTCAATTTGATCACAATTTTTAATCTAAATCTTGTGTAGATTGGATCTTAGCATCTAGTATTGATTCTAGAACTCAAAGTGAGTCAAATACATTGGAGATTGGTGTTGTGTGACTTCATTTGCAGGTGTTTAGGTGTCTAAAATCAGAAGCAAAGTTGAATTCAATTCACATTACCAAGATAGCAAGTTTTGCTTGCTCCAAGCATTGATTTCTAAGCGAGTTTTGGAGGTGATTTCATAGAGGGCATTCAAGGAGAGGGAAGATCAGAGTTTTGGGGACTCTTCAAGGCTGTTCTAAGGTGTAGTAGGCACCTCCTAAAGTGATTTAGGTTCAGTCCAACCATTGCTTGACTTATGCACCAAATTAGATCAATTTTTCATCAATTTTGATCATTTTTTGCTTGTGATTGGATAGTAGATTGTGTTGCATCCTCATTAAGTTCCATTTAGATCTTTTACAAGTGATTTTGGAAGTATATTAGGTTGCTGAAATTCACTCTTGATCAGATCATTTGGAAGCTTTAATGTTCTTTATAGAAAGAGGGGCAATTCTACTAGTATTGTCTACTTCAATCAAGCAAGTGCATTGTTTCTAGTATTCTATGATTTGATTTTGTTAGAGATCATTCTTAGATCTTTATAGGAAGTCTATTACTGATCTTTTCAGGTCCCTAAGAAGTGGGATAAGGTAGACCTTCAATCAAATCAATAGAAGTAACCTTCATTTGTGTCAAGTCCTTGATTAGGAGACTAGATGGCATCTATAAATGCATATCTTTTGGATACTAATGAAAGGCTCAACAAAACTAACTATTCCATATGGAAAGTTAGAATGGAATCTATCATGATCATGCAAGATCTGATGGAAATTGTAAATGGTAAGGAGGGTGAACCTATTCATCCTCAAGAAAAAGCCAAATACATCAAGAGGTGCAATGTTGCACTACATTGCATAAAAATGAATGTTGCAAATGAACTCTTAAGAGAGGTAGGAGATTGCACTTCAGCTCAAGATGCTTGGGAGACTTTGAAAAAGGTCTATGAATCCAAGAACCAAACTAGAATGTTAGCTTTGAAGAATCAAATCTATAGAAGCTATCAAAAGAAAGGAGAGAGTGCACATACTTTTGTCCTAAGAGTAAAGGAATTGAACAAAGAGCTAGCCTTTATAGGTGACCCTATCAAGGATGAAGAGCTTGTTCAACTCATATTGAATGGACTAAGCTTTGAATTTGACAATTTGGTTCAGGGATATGCAATTATGGGTAAGCTACCCATACTTGAAGAACTCCAAGGCACACTCATGGCCGAGGAATCAAGAAGGATCCAAATGCAAGAGAGGATGGATAGGCTTTCCATCCAAGGTGGAGATGACCAAGCTCTCTTCACCAAAGGCAAAGGCAAGTCCAAAGGCAAAGGATCAACATTCAAGAAGTCTACAAAGCTTGAGGATCAAGAAGGACCCCCAAAGGCATCTCCATCAACCACCAAAGTCAAGAAGGACAAAGCAAAGGTGAAGTGCTACTATTGTAGCAAGATGGGGCATTATGCCTCGGAATGCTTCAAGAGGAAGCAAGATCAAAGCCAAGCCAACATGAGCAAAGAGGAGGAGGAGGAGAGTTCACATGAGGACTCTCTCATGATGTCCATATTTTCTTCAACAAGCTTCAAAGGAGAAGATCCTTGGTGGATTGACTCGGGTGCTAGTTCACACATGACTAGTAAAAGGGAGTTTTTCTCTTCTCTCTTATCTTATGATGGACCTATAAAGTCTATCTATACAGCAAATGATGAAGCTTGTAAGATTGAAGGAGTTGGTAGCATTCCCCTTTGCTTAGGATCTTCCAAAAAGATCAACATAGAAGGTGTTTTGTACATTCCTACAATAACAAAGAATCTACTAAGTGTTGGCCAAATGGTAGACAATGGTTTCAATGTTGACTTTGCTTCAAATGAATGTTTCATCAAGAAGAAGGGTAAGATAGTGGCTAAGGGCACTAGACTTGGCAAACTTTATAAGCTGGATGCATTTGTGGATACTAATGTTGTCATGTTGGCCGAGAAGAGCAAGATATCTACCTTTACTTTATGGCACAAAAGACTTGGACATGTCAACTCGGGTTCCATGGAGGCTATGATCAAGGAGGAGTATGCTTTAGGCCTACCAAGGTCTATTGGGAAGGAAGACAAGGTTTGTGAAGCTTGTGCCTTATCCAAGGCACATAAGAAGGTGTTTCCTAACTCCATCACAAAGTCATCTCATCCTCTTGAACTCATGCACTCGGATGTGCACATTGCTAGCACCAAACCTAATGGAGGTTCATCCATGTTTTTAACCTTCATTGATGACTACTCAAGATATTGTTGGGTGTTCTTACTTTCCTTCAAGTCTCAAGTATTTGATACTTTTGTAAAGTTCAAGTTGTTTGTGGAAAAGCATCATAATCATAGCATCAAGATTCTTAGAAGTGACAATGGTGGAGAATTCATCTCCAATGAGTTCAAGGCCTTTTGTGAGGAGGAAGGGATCAAGAAAGAGACTTCTTGTCCTTACACTCCTCAACAAAATGGAGTTGCTGAAAGAAGGAATAGAACATTATGTGAATGTTCTAAGGCTTTAAGAATAGATGCTTGTTTGCCCAAATCCTTTTGGGGTGAGTCTCTTGTATGTGCAAACTACTTGATGAATAGGGTGTCTTGCAAAGCAATTGAAGGCAAAACTCCTTATGAGATGTTGTATGGAAAGAAACCCAATCTTAATCACTTGAAAGTTTTTGGGTGTATATGTTATGTGCATGTGCCATTGGAAACAAGGACCAAGGAGGATCCATCTTCCACAAGAGGGATCATGCTTGGATATGCAAGCTCAAGCAAGGGCTACAAAGTCTATCTCCCATCCTTGAACAAATTTGTTGTTTCAAGGGATGTCATTTTTGATGAACATTATATGCATATGCTTGAAGAAGGCTCAAGTGCTCCAACAATCAAGAAGAAGATGGCCGAGGAGCAAGATCTTGGTTTTGAGGAGGAGCTCATGGAGGAGCAAGCACCAAACCCACCTATCACACCAAGGAGATCTTCAAGGGAAAAAGTGGAGCCATCAAGGCTCACATATCAAGGCAAAGGACAGCAAGTTGAGGGTATCTCGTCCACTTTTTATGCTTTATCTAGTTTTGAAGAACCGTCTAATGTTGAAGATGCATTGAACTCCAAAGAATGGTATAAAGCTATGTTGGATGAGTATGATGCCTTGATTGAGAATGAAACTTGGTTGCTTGTTGAGAGACCTCAAAGGAATGTAATAGGATGCAAGTGGGTCTTCAAGCTTAAGTTGAATGCAAATGGGAGTGTTAACAAACATAAAGCAAGATTAGTTGCAAAAGGTTATGCTCAAGAGAGAGGGATAGACTATGAGGAAACTTTTGCACCCGTGGCCAAGATGGTCACAATAAGGCTAATCATTGCACTTGCATCACATTTTGGATGGATTCTATGTCAAATGGATGTCTCTAATGCTTTCTTGAATGGTTTTTTGGAAGAGGATATCTATATGGAGCAGCCACAAGGGTTCATCAAGCATGGAATGGAGAACAAAGTATGCCATCTCCAAAGAAGCATCTATGGCTTGAAGCAAGCCTCGAGATCTTGGAATTCAAGACTACATTGCTATCTTATTTCACTTTCTTT
The DNA here is from genome assembly GCA_029204225.1 of Diphasiastrum complanatum. Taxonomy (NCBI): domain Eukaryota; kingdom Viridiplantae; phylum Streptophyta; class Lycopodiopsida; order Lycopodiales; family Lycopodiaceae; genus Diphasiastrum; species Diphasiastrum complanatum. The sequence continues at coordinate 66,157,393 of CM055097.1, forward strand.
TGTTCAAAGTGAATATGATCCCACTCTTTACATTAAGTTTGATGATGTTGGTATTGTACTTTTACTCATTTATGTAGATGACATCATCATTAGTGGAAATAGTGTTGATGGTATTGAAAAAATCAAGATAGATCTATCCTTAGAGTTCAAGATGGTAGATCTAGGGTGTCTTCACTTCATCTTAGGCATAGAAGTACTTAGAGGGTCTAATTTTATCTTTATAAGTCAAGTAAACTATGCTCAAAGTCTTTTGAAGAAGTTTAAGATGGAAGTATGCAAAAGTGTTGACACACCAATGGAGCAAGATGTAAAAGTGCCAAATGAAGATGATGAAAGATCCTTCATGGACATCACTTTGTTTAGGCAACTTATAGGTTCCTTAATGTGGATCACTATAACTAGACCAGATCTTAGCTTTAGTGTATGTAGGTTGAGCCAATCCATGCAAAAGCCATTGAATATCCATTGGAAAAAGGCTAAGAGGATTCTAAGATACATCTCGGGTACATTGGATTTTGGGATTCTATATAGAGGAGATGTGATTAACCTTCATGCATTCAGTGATTCAGATTTTGCAGGGGACAAGAGGGATAGGAAATCAACAAGTTCCTATTAAACTTTCATAGGAGAAGGTGTGGTTTCATGGCTTTCAAAAAAGCAAGAAACTATATCTCTATCTTCAACCGAGGCCGAGTACAAAGCTTTGACAACCACTACAAAGGAGGTACTTTGGATCAAGAGATTATTGGTGGAACTAAAGATCATGGATTCAGAGGAGGCACCAATCATCTACAATGACAATATATCAGCCCAACACCTTGCATCTAACCCAATCTTCCATGCAAGATCTAAGCACATTGAGATATGCCATCACTTTGTGAGAGAAATGGTGCAAGCCAAGGAGATTGCTTTGGAGCATGTTCCAAGCAATGAATGTGTAGCTGATCTACTTACTAAACCACTTCAAAAGACACCTTTTATGAAGTTCAGATCATCACTTGGAGTGATTAGTAAAGCAATAATTGAACCAAGCTAGATAGTGAGGAGGAGTGTTAAAAATTCACAATTCTAGCTTGACTAGTTTTAGTCATATGACTTGTAAATAGTTAGATGGTCATGATGTGGCTTGTCACACGTGCCAAATAGCATAGGATTCCATTCATAAGGATGTTCTCAAGTAGACCTAAGTGTTAGAACCTTTGGAATGAGTCCAAATTATGCTTAGATACAAGGGAGAAAAAATAGGAGCTATTTTTGGTAATTTTTGCATAGTTGAGGGATCTCCAAGATTCCAACCCTAACTTGGTAGGGATGAAAGATCCAAAAAAATTAGCATTAGGGATAGGTTTAGGGCTACTCATACCTGCCCAAAACCGTGATGGATCATGTATATATAGGTGATGTTATCTCACCAAAATTAATCAAGCAATTTCACGTTTTTTCTCTCATAATGGTGCAATTGCTCTCTATGTTCATAATTGTTTGAGTACTTGTGATTACTAATGATTATAGGATTGAATTTAGGTCAAGTGTACAGTACTCAGACTGTGGGAGGCCGTACTTTCACACGTGTGAAACCTTCTTCAAGGATTTGGGCCATTTAGTGAGGTTCAAGCATAGATTTTTGATGGATTTTGATGGTTCAACTTGTGCTAATCTTATGAAATCATAATCTATTGTTTCCCTCATCATTTCAAGTGTTTTAGGATCCTTATTTGCTGTAATTTTTACAGTAGCCTAGCTGGTAGGCAAGACAAACTAGCGGGGGCTGATCAGAGATCTAATGAGCCATCTACATTGTTTCGACTACCATCTCCATCACAAAATGTACCATCTTCTCAAGATGTACAAGAAATTGACATGGACAAGGGAAAACAGGTATCACAGACTAATATTGAATACCCAGTCAGACTTGAAACTGATAGGGGCATGTTTGAACGAGTGCAACACTCCACGAGACTTCATGAATAATGGAACCACTTTGATACTCGGGAGTATAAGGATAAGATAACCATTCCAAAATTCAACGGTGACTTTAAGACCCTTGACATTGAAGAGTGGTTGAATAAATTAGATCATTACTTTACTATGTTCAATAGAGATGACCGAGATAAAATCACTTTCGCTACAATCCACTTTGAAGAAGTAGCTTATGAGAGGTGGAAGCAGAGGGAGAATAGGTTATCAATGGAGGAATCTAATGCACGAACTAATTGGCCGTTATTCAAGAATGTTTGTATTGAGACCTTCAGAAGACCGTTCCAAGATGACGACAACTTTAAAATATGGACAAAGATATGTCAGAAGAGTTCAATACAAGAGTATAACTTCGATTTTTGGAGTCTAACTCTGAAACTACCCACAGTGTCTGATGCAGATCACTTACGAAGGTATATACAAGGACTGCAGCCGGATATTGGAGCTGATGTAGCATCACGTTTTTGTACTGATCTCGATCAAGCTATGCGGGTGGCTCTTAAAATTGAGCCTAAATATGCTAGGAGCACCCAGATATGAAGTTAACGGATGGGAAGCTGAACGGAATTTTGATATCCGTCGACATCATAAGGAAAGGAACACAATCCTCCAGTACCCGACAGTTAAGAAGCTGATAGGAGGAATAGTGGTAAGAAACAAGTGAGCAACATGGAGGCCAAGCCAGAGGTGAAGATTGTTAGATCAAAAGCAGAGATAGATCGACTGCAGCAACAAGGCTTATGTTTCACTTGTAAGAAAAAATGGAAACCAGGACATAAGTGTGACAAAGCTAAGTTTGTAGGGATTTCCTTGATTATTGAAGATGGCGAAGATGATACGAGCACTTTTTCAGAGAATGTCATTGACTCTCAGCCACCGCAAAGTGATGAAGGAAAGGAGGACACCTCATCTGATGAGGAATCACCAAACCATCAATCAGACCACGTATAGCAGAAAAGATCCATTAGGAAGAATCAAGAAGTTGAACTATTGAACATATCTTTAAATGCTTTCAATGGATCCCATTGTAACAAAACCTTCCGTGTGCAAGTGTTAATTAATGGAAGGAAAGTATTTTGCTTAATAGATAGTGGTAGTACGCATAACTTCTTTAATAGTAGGTCATTAAGAAGCTGTGGATTAGCATCTCTGGATCATTGTGATAAGATGAGAGTCCAGATTGCCAATGGAGTAAGCATTCCTTGTAATAACATCACCCCAGTAATTACAAATGGAGGATTATACTCTTAAAACAAGTTTCCATATTGTGGAGTTGGGTCCAATTGATTTTATACTAGGAGTGGAATGGCTTAAGACCTTGAGAAATGTAACAATCAACTTCGATCAAGGACTGATAAGCTTCAGACAAGGAGAACGCCAATTTGAACTACACAGCTTTCAATCTACTCAACCACGTTCAACTTTGCAGCTGATTTCTGTAGAGAAGGCTGAAAGGTTGTCTAGATCAAATGTGCAAATGTTTGTGCTCAGGATTGAAGAAGTTGAAGGACAAGTCAACGAAGTAAAAACAAAACCATTGGCCAAGGCAAAACAAAGTGTGAAAGATCCAAAAATTCGAAAGATCTTGGGTAAATTTTCTGATGTGTTTGCTCATCAGTTATCCAGAGGGGAACCTCCTACCAGATTTGTGGACCATCCCATTGAATTGGAATCAGGGACTAAACCGGTCAATTGACCACCTTACAGACTATCAAAGGCCAAAAAGAAGAAGTCCATAAACAGGCTCAAGAGTTACTCTCACAAGAATTTATTGTTCAAAATAAATCACCTTTTGCCTCTCCCGTGTTGCTAGTTAAGAAGAAGGATGGAACATTCAGGATGTGTATTGATTATCGAGCTCTTAACAAAGTGACCATCAAAAATAGATATCCAATCCCTAGAGTGGATGATTTGTTGGATGCGTTAAAGGGAGCTAGCATTTTTTCAAAGATAGATTTACGTTCAGGATACCATCAAATTAAGGTCAAACAAGAGGATCAGCATAAAATAGCTTTCCAAACTGATAGGGGACATTATGAATTCAAAGTTATGTCTTCATATTAACTAATGCTCCTACCACTTTTCAAGCTCTTATGAATTGAATTTTTGAACTTACCTTTATTTGTTTGTGTTGGTATCCTTTGACGACATCCTGATTTATAGCATGAACATGGAAGAGCATGCGAAACATTTGGATATAGTTTTAAGTATTCTTCGAGAATATAAGTTGTTTGCAAAGATAACCAAATGTGAATTCGCTCAAGATGAGGTGGAATACTTGGGACATATCGTGTCCAAGGAGGGAATCAAGGTGGACCAAAAGAAGATTGAGGCAATCAAGAATTGGAATTCACCTAACAACATCAGATAATTAAGAGGATTCCTGGGTTTAGCATCTTAATATAGAAGATTCATTCAGGACTTCTCAAAAGTGGCAACACCGCTTATTCATCTTCTGAGAAAGGACAAGTTTGAATGGAATAAGAAAACTCAGATGGCTTTCGAAGCTCTTAAGGAATCATTGATAACAGCTTCGTTACTAGTGCAGCCCAATTTCAACTTACCTTTCATGGTTACAGTGGATAACAGTGGCACAGGATTGGGAGCTATTTTGAGCCAATCAGATGGAGTCATTGCTTATGAAAGTAGGAAACTCACTAATAAGGAAGCATCATATCCTACTCATGATAAGGAGATGCTGGCAATTGTGCATGCTCTTAAGAAACGGCAACACTATTTATATAGTTCTAAATTCTTGAATAAAAGTGACCATCATAGTCTGAAATATTTCTTGAGCCAAAAGCAGTTGAATGACAAGTAGAAGAGATGGCTATCACAAATTCAATCTTATGATTTTAACATTGAATATTTAAAAGGAAAGGACAATGTGGTTGCAGATGCATTATCCAAAATATGGTCTTTGCAGATGAATGCATCTTCAGAATCTACAAAGGAATATGTGGCATACTCATCAAAACGAAATTTTGGATCATCCTCTAACAGAAGAGCACAGAAAGTTGTGGTCAAATTTGAGATTTGGCACAATCTCCGCAATAACTACATTGAGTACAGATTGGATAAAAGACATTCAAGCAGAATATATGGAGGATCCAGATTTGAAAGAGATTTGGGAGGAAATTCAAGTTTCCAACTCAGATGTTCATCCCCATTATAGGAAACAAGGACAAGTATTGTTGTATGACAATTCTAGAGTTGTGCTTGCTCCTAAATCTAAGTTCATTCCGCAAGCGTTATATGAGATACACTCATCTCCCAATGTTAGGCATAGTGGAATTTTGAAGACATATCAAACCATCCGCAAGCTATTCAAATGGGCTAGTATGAAGAAAGATATATACACATATGTGTAAGAATGTATTTCTTGTCAAGTGAATAAGGTGGAACATGTTAAGCAACCAGGCTTATTGCATCCGCTATCCATTCTCACGCAGTGTTGGACGAGTATTAGCATGGATTTTATACCTTCCTTGCCAACATCAACTGGGGGATATGATGCTATGTGGTGGTGGATCGGCTTACAAAATATGTACATTTTCTACCTTATAAAACTACTGATAGTGCAGCCCAAGTAGCACAAATATTTTTGAAGAATGTCTTCAAGTTACACAGTATACCAAAAGAGATAGTGAGTGACAGAGATAGTAGATTTATTTCCACTTTCTGGAAGGTCTGGATGGACAAGTTGGGCACTAAATTGTGCTTAAGTACGTCATTTCATCCAGAAACTGATGGGCAAACAGAAAGGGTTAATCAGTGGTTGGAGTGTTATTTGCGACATTTTGTTTTGGATCATCAGACAAAGTGGTTCAATTGGTTGTATCTTGTTGAATTTTGTTATAACAGCACTCCACATGTGACAATCGGTATGACACATTTCTTTGCATTATATGGCCATGAACCATTACAACCCATTAGTGCGAATTTGTCAGAGTTTGTAGTTCCGACAGTTGTGGACCAGGTTCAGCACATGAATGATATTTTCAGGGCCAATCGAGAGCACATTAAAGCAGCTTAGATACGAATGAAGCAATATGCTGACCAAAAATGGACTTTCTGTGATTTTGCTGAAGGGGATTATGTATATTTAAGGTTACAACCTTATAGATACACTAAGATGAAAAAAACTCAAAGCGAAAAGTTGGCTCCCAGATTTTATGGACCCTTCAAAATTGTGAAGAAGCTTGGGAAGCTGAATTACGAACTGGATCTACCATCAACAACCCGTATGCATCGTGTATTCCATGTATCTCTTCTAAAGAGGAGTTTGGGAGAACACTTATCTGCAACTGTTACTCTACCACTGTTGGATCATGAGGGCCATATGGTTCTGGAACCAGCCAAAATCGTTATATATCGGGACAAGGTATTGCAAAATGAGAAGTTAATCAAGGAATATCTGATTCTTTGAAAGAATCTTCCCGATGAAGACAATTCTTGGGTCAACAGCTCCTTCATTCAAAAGTGGCCATGGCTATTACCATGAATTGTTGGAAACAACATTCTCCATCGATACAATTCGGAATGTGTCCCTAGAGCTACTAGGCAAATGCCTTCATTTTTTAGGACAAAAATGTTTAAGTAGGGGGAGTGTCATGTACTTTTAGTACATCCATGTTTATCGATGCATCAGAATATCCATTGTAAGCTTTGTAGGCCCAAAAGGAGCTATAAGCCTTAAGAACAAGGTGGGTCCCTCTTTAGGCCCTTCAAAGTAATTAATAAGGATAATAGGCCACTAAGGGCCCAATGTAGGCTAAATAATGCTTAACAAGGGTTAACTATCTTTCAAGATAGTTATGTTTAGTTAAGTAAGAGCATTGTCTATAACTAGGCAAGAGACATCATTTTGTGAATCTTTTGGCTAATTTGCAAGTGAGAGCTTCTAGCTTCCTTGTGAATGTGAACCATAGGAATTTCCATTGCTAAGTCTCATGTGCCCTATCCACATGAATCAATGTTCCATTTACATTGCTTTGTACTCTTTCTTTCATTGATAATGTGATTTCATTGAGATCTCCATGTTTCTAGCTTTCTATTGATATGCTATCATGATTGTCTTGTACTTTTCTTGCTTCTAGCTTTACTTCATTGTTATTTCTATTTGCTTGGGATTTGGCACATGACAGGATCAATCTGAACTTGCTCTCGTTTATCAACTATAGTACTTCGTGAAGCAGACAAATCTACGACATTTGCAGCATACCACTAATATAGTTCAGCACTTGAAGCAACAAAATCAAGGATGTTAGAGGTTCTCAACAATGATTATGAGCCACGTCTTAAGTTCCCAAAAAAAAAAAATCGACAAGCTAACAGCTTGTTGATCATTCAAATGAAAAAAAAAAAAAAAAAAAAAAAAAAACAAGGCCATACACGTCTCTATACATTCGCGACCACTTGAAGAGTTCTTGAACTCTGTGAAGAATTCAAACAACTGCAACAAACGTCAAACGGAAAACATCTGCTGACAAAAGTGCTTTTGCAAGACAGTATCCATCCATCTATCCACCTTCACCACTTCCGAGAAAAAAACACCCCCTGTCACACCCACTCCATCTTCCTCTCACCGCTGTTCAGTAACCCCTTGTGTGGCATTCACATCATGTCTCAAGAAATACTAAGCTCGTGTACATCATCCGTTGAATCATCTGCGTGAGCAATTGGAAGCAAGTCATCAACGAGCCAACTCCGACCTGATTCAATTCAAATCTTCTGGAGATGCTTGTACTTCTTCAAAGCTTCATCTCCTATGGAGCAGCACTTTACAAAAAGTTCCACATCTACAAGCTGCACCGACTTTGACTCCTCCAACACCATAAGGAGCGGGGTCTTAACATTGCACTTGGCGTGGGACCACCAAGTTCTTAACGGAGGGGATAATGTAGGCTGATATTCCAAAGAATATTCTAGCCATTCTGCGAAACATCTCTAAAAATACAAGCAGGATAGGATTTAGACGTAGAACTTGCCCATCAATTTTAGGCTTTTGCGGTATCCGTAATGGCTTAAGTTATTTAGTTCTAAGTTTAACCCATGGGCACTGCACATAGATATATAGTTTCCAGTTATTTCAAGTTATGTAAAAGCTAGTCACAAAGGTCCATTGGGGGTTTGTCCCATGCCACCAATGTGATTCAAAGTTAAGTTAGTCTCATAGTGCCTTTTTGTAAGTGACCACCACTCCAAGTATATATAGGAGTGGAAGAGTCAATTTTCAAGAAGAACCTCATTTGTGTGAAGGATTTCAGATCATTCAAAATCCAATCCATGTCCCTGATCTTTGGTTACAATAAGGAGCAAACCAACAATCCTGCCAATGTAGAAAAATCAGCATCTACATACAAAATGAGATGCAAACTCTAAGAGATATTGATCAAAAATGAACCAAAACATAGAATATGTTTTATGTCCATACAATTACAGTACCCTACTATATTTCACACGTGTGGAACCAAAAATAGCAATTATTGATCATTCTACACATAGAATTGCAAGATATCATCAAGAGAGTGCACCAATGAATAGTAGAACCCAAAGAGAACCATGTATAATGATGAAATGAGAGAGAGAGAGAGAGAGAGAGAGAGAGAGAGAGAGAGAGAGAGAGAGAGAGAGAGAGAGAGAGAGAGAGAGAGAGAGAGAGAGAGAGAGAGAGAGAAGATATGTCTCTCCACGAGTTACATCCTTTTATAGAGTGTCCAAACCCTATTTGGCCACTTGGCTTTCCCTCCAAAATGTAAACCCTACTATTTTTGGGTCTAGATTCAATGTACCCAAAGTTCAAATTTGAGTCTCTCTCAAACTCGATTACCGACTTTCCCAAACTTTACAAAAGTGTTTATTGAATGTATTTTAAACTAAGATAACTTCAAAAAGTTTATCTATAAGTCTAAAATGAGTTTTGGCCTCTTATTGACAATTTACCAAAATATGATTAAACTAGACTAAACTAGCACACTCCCTCTTCAACTAGTTTTGGCATAGTTTTGACAATAGAACTTTGATCCAACTTTAGAATGATCTCCATCCTAAGTATAGATCTCCTTTCTAAGGTTCTAAAGTATCTTTCATAATTGATATAGACAATAGTGTCCAAATTGGATGCTTCACTATTTCTTACATCAATTTGACACATCAAGATATAACTAGAACATGAAGAACCAGATAGAATGTGAATGAAATGATTCCTCCATGTTTCAAACTTTGAACTATCTGAAAAATTACAGCCACCAAACAATAAATGTGAGTGATGGCCATTTGCTTGCTTATCTCCTCCAACTTTGTACTTTCTTGATATGTCTCCACCATAAAACTCCATGAATGAGCCTCCATCTCCATCTTGCCACAAGATATAATCAACACTTGATGACTTGGCCATGAATGAGTGACATAATGAACCTCCAATAGCTTCATTTCCATCAGCAAAATCAGCCAAGAATGCTAGTACAACTCCAACAATAAGATATTGCAAGACAATGTAGCTAGTTTGTCCATATCTTAACAATATGCACACATCCACATGAAATAGCTCAAACATGAGATAGAAAAAGTAAAGTATACTTGAACAACACTTCCTTGCTACTCCTTTGACCTTACTTGAGTCTTCAATAAGCTGCAAAAACAGATCCATAACATCTTTGCCAAATAACCTTCCTTTGATGCTCTTGACTAGCTCCAAATTGCCACTTTTCATTTTGTGTTGTTGAAGCCCTTTGAGACCAACCTCGAGAACCAATATCCACTTGCATAGCATCATCTATACAAGAAAATTCTCCAAAACATGTGAGTAAAGCAAAGTGAGTCGCTTCCACTTGCTTACCTTTCTCTTGATCATCAAAGATATCAAAGATATGAATATCTTCAGACCTGAACCTCTAGAAATACTTCCTCTCAAACATATGATGTAGATCCAACAAGATCTCATCAATGCTTGATTTCGATCTTCCATAAAGGTTAGTGAAAACAATGTCACCATCATAAATCAAAAGATAGATTCCAAACTTTCCATCCAACATCAAGTAGAGTGGGTGAAGATGAGTATCAAACCTAATAAATACAACCCTCTTGAGTCCATAACAAACCTCAATAAACTCACCAATGAGATCTCCCTTGCCTTGAATAGATTGCCTGTCGATTTGTTCCATGTAGTCTTCTCCAACCAACCTTTTGCCATCTTGATCATGAGTGATCAATTCATAATCATAGAATCCTTTGAGTTGATAAAGAGATGTGAGATCCATGCTTTGGATCCTCCCAAGAACCAATCTTCCATTGCTCTGTCCTTCATAAGACTCTCTCTTAATGATTGCATCATAAGAAGTAGAAACCTCAAAAACATTAGAAGCCATGAAAAAAAATGATTAGTACCTTCAACATAAGGATGATTGAAGTACTCTCTTTTTTCAAACAAGAACTTCTAATAAATGATTTAGGTAATGAATCATATGATAATGATTCTTCCTCACTATCATTCATTATGACATCATTCAAAGTACATCCTATTTTGAACTCTTCACATACTTCTCTTCTTCTTGACTTGTGACCATCTCCCTCACCAAGTCTCTTGATAGGACCATTTGATCTACTCTCTTTATGAAGACATATGACTCCACTTGCTGCAAAAATGACTTTCTTGGACTCATCACAAAAGAATGTAGAAGAACCACCTCCTTCATGCATGCACCTAGCAACATCTTTTTCGATATGATCAAAGAAATCATTAACAACAATCTTTTCCAAGGAAGAACCTTCACCTCCATTGATGAAATTAGCTCTTTCCTTCTGTTGCATGCTTGCACTTGAAATGAAGAACCATTGAAACACCATCATTATCCTCAAAACTAGCCAAGTTAGCACAAAGATGAACTTCTCCAAGAAGCATATAAGATCTTGACCTAGATCTAGCATAAGGAAGCTTGTTAGACTTTGCATAAGATCCACCAATCTTATTGATGCTAAAAGGGAACTTTGGAAAGTTGAGACCAATCTCCTTTTCCATTCCATCCTTTTTGTTAGCCATAACAAAAGCATCAAGCTTGAAAAGTCTACCTTGTCTATTGCCCCTAGCAACCAAGATTTCTTCCTTTGTAATGAAACAAGCATCACCACCAAACTTTACCATGTATCCTTTCTCTATCATTTGAACAACACTTAACAAATTCTTTGAAAGTCAAGAAATGTAAAGAACACCATCAAGTCTTGCCTTCCTATTAGTATAGAGACAAATAGGAACTGAACCAATACTTTCGATCACACACTCACCACCGTTGGCCATGTGAATCTCTTTCTTGGCTCCATCATAAGTGACCAAAGAAGTAAAGAACTCCTTGTGACTAGTCATGTGTGAACTAGCTCCACTATCAATCCACCATGAATCTTTGTCACCTTCACTTGATATTGGACTTGAAGAACACATCAAAAGAGAATCACCACCACCTAGATCCTCATCATTAGTAGTAAAGTTGATTTGCTTGTTGCCTTCATCTCTTTGCTTCTTCAAACATTCATTAGCAAAATGTCTTTTGATTTCACAATAAAAGCATTTCAACTTAGACTTATCTTTCTTTTTGCCAAAAGAGGAAGTCTCACTTTGATCTTGCCCTTTAGACCACTTGCCTTTGCCTTTGCCCTTGAACTTGCCTTTGATGAACATAGCCTCCTCTTCAAAATGAGATGTCGATGTAGATCCACCTCCTCTTGATTGAAGCCTATACTCCTCATTCACCAAGATCTCTCGCAAATCCACAATACTTGACAAAGTCTTTTGAATAGCAAAACTTTGTACAAGATTAGCATGATCATCCAACAAGCCATTAAGTATAGCTTGAACAAGTTCTACCTCCTTAATGCTTTCATCAATACATGCTAACTCATCATTGAATGTTTTAACCCTCAAAACAAAAGCATGAGTACTCTCTTCCTTCTTTTGAAAACTTTGAAAGATTTGCCTCCTAAGAGTAAGCACTCTTGATGTAGACTTGGATTCATAAAGCTTCTTCAAAGCTTCCCAATCCTCCAAAGATGATGTGCACTTACCAACTTCCTTGAGAAGTTCATTGGTAACATTCATCTTAATCATGTGTAGAGCTCTTTTAGCTCTCTTGTCATATCTCACTTGATCTTGAGGTGATTGAGGTCTCTCCTCCACACCTGCAACAATAGCCATCAACTCATTCATCTCCAATAAGGACTCCATCCTCACCTTCCAAGTAGAATAGTTGATTGAGGTAAGCCTGTCATTGCTCTCCAACATAAAGCCTCCACTTGTAGCCATGTTGAAGTGAACAGATCTTCTTCTTTAACCTGTTCCAATGCACAAAGCACTCTCTTGAATGTCAACAAATGAGCTCAAGAATAAATCACAAAGATATGGAACCTCTCAAATCTCTTCTAGCACTTCTAACTAGAAAATCAACACATAGAATAGTGAAATCTTGATCAACCTGTGATCTATCCTCAGCCTAATGATTCTTGCCACTTCCTAAGGTTAAAACACACTCAAATGATGTTCAGTAACCTCACAAACTAGAGATCCAATCAAAATTACGATTTTGACAAAATCACAAAAAATTGAATATCTCAAATTCTACATGCAATTTCTAGAAACTTGATATATCTTCTTGTAGACTCCAATGAGACCTTACTAATGCACCAAAAATCATCTAATTCCAGTAAGCCAAGTGTGAAATTGGAATTTATCAAGTATATAATCCTATATTGAGTTTTGACCTACAAAAGATCAATTCTACACATGCAAAAATGCTGATTTTTGAGTAGAAATCAATCTAGCATGCTCTAGCATTGGTAACTCCTCCAAATCCTTGCTAAAGATGGCCGATACTTTCATAACCTGAAAAAAAATAGCTCTGATACCATGTGAAGGATTTCAGATCATTAAAGATCCAATACATGTCCCTGATCTTTGGTTACAATAAGGAACAAACCAACAATCCTGCCAATGTAGAAAAATCAGCATCTACATACAAAATGAGATGCAAACTCTAAGAGATACTGATCAAACATGAACCAAAACATGAAATATGCTTTTTGTCAGTACAATTACAGTACCCTACTATATTTCACATGTGTGGAACCAAAAATAGCAATAAATGACCATTCTACACATAGAATTGCAAGATATCATCAAGAGAGTGCACAACCCAAAGAGAACCATGTATAATGATGAAATGAGAGAGAAAAGAGAGAAGATATGTCTCTCCACGAGTTACATCCTTTTATAGAGTGTCCAAACCCTATTTGGCCACTTGGCTTTCCCTCCAAAATGTAAACCCTACTATTTTTGGGTCTAAATTCAATGTACCCAAAGTTCAAATTTGAATCTCTCTCAAACTCGACTACCAACTTTTCCAAACTTTCCAAAAGTGTTTATTGAATGTATTTTAAACTAATATAACTTTAAAAAGTTTATCCCTAAGTCTAAAATGAGTTTTGGCCTCTTACTGACAATTTACCAAAATATGACTAAACTAGACTAAACTAGTTGAAATCTCTCACAATTTGCAATACATGCCTATCTTTCTCTCTAAGTATTTTCCCTTATGTGGTTTCATGTACTGTGTTACTTCACATTATATTGTATATTGTTCATCTGGCAACTAGTTAAGTTAATCTAGGCCCTCCATTCTCTAGTAGGGTAAGCCTTAGAGGAGGAGATTTAGTTTAGGGTTTTATCTTTTAGGTTAAGTCATCATTTGTTAGAAACTAAGGAGAGAAAAGAGAGAAGAGTGGATGTTACCCATCAAAATACTCACCACCATGCTCATGGCTGTCTTTCTTGCATCCATATCCAAACTAGCTAGAGAAGCCATAGTGTAGACTAGTTGGGAGACTGCCATAGTCATGCTAGTTGGAGCCATAATCGGTGTGGATGCTGAAGATCCAACACTCTTGATCAAGTAATTCCTGAACCTGTTTTTGAACTTCTTTCCTTTCTAATTGTGATAACCTGTACAAAGGAATATTGACTGGCTTTGAACCGGGCTCAAGTTCTATGACATGGTCCATGAATCTAGTTGGAGGATACCCTATCTTTATGTTTGTCTAAAACTTGTTGTATCCTTGTATTCATAGGCTTTGCATTGACTTCATTAATTTTATCCTCATCCGTTTCCACTTTCATTAGGAACATATCTACGTGCTTTCGAGTTATGCATCGAGCTTGTGCGTTAGTAATCAGGCGTAAATTGGAACCTGATTCTTCTTTTCTGAAGCTATGAATTTCAAAAGTTTTTCCTTACTGTGCGAAATGCTATCACCGAACGTATGGCTATAAAATTGTTCTTGGTTGGATTGTCTAAAAACATTTGCCATGAACTCAAACCAGTTGACCTTTATGATCAACTTAAAGATGTGATGACTGATGTTATCCGTGAGGAAGACGAAGGTCCCGACGATGAGTTTGACCATCATGAAAAGAAATCTAAGAATCCGGATCGTCCTAATCACCCGAAGTCTGACAATATTGCCCAATCTTCTGGACTTCTGCATCAAATGGAAACCTGGCAAAAAGTTCAACAATCTCATATGGATAAACTCACTGCCAATTTTCAAATAGCCATGAAACAGATTGCTGAGAAATCCTTTCCAACAAAAGAAAATGTCTGGTGTCGAATCTACTCACAGCATCACACTGCTAATGAATGCCCCCAACTACGAAGCCATTTTCCAGCAGCAACCAGACCCACCATCTATTGAGCATACCGCCCCTACCCTCCACAACAACCTATGCCACGACCAGGGGTCTACCAACCATGACCAACTGCACCATCACCACGTCAACAGTTTGTCGTTAATCAACCAGCCCCACAATGCGCTGTCCATTATCTTGATCCGAATACCATCGATCTGGCAACCTGCTATGTGGAAGAATATACTCAACTGCAATACTCTACTGAAACGGTTGTTTATTATGCCTATGATTATAATGCTCAAACAATGGATCCCAATGCCCAAGCTTACAATTCAGACCAAGCTATCTTTGACGAACATCGTTTGCCCACAATACGAAAATGTTTTATCTGTGCAGGTAAGCATCCTAGTATTCATTACCCAGATAAACTTCGTTTCTCTCTAGCTTGTGAAAACTAAACATCACGTGAAGGACTGTCCATCTCGATCCAAACCTGTTGCTCATGTATGTTCAGTGCAAGTAGAAACTTTACCTGTTGAAACTCATCATGCTTGGGTCTTGACTCGAGCACAAACCCAACGCCAAGCTCCTACACTTGCACCCAGCAAAACTCAGCAGCAGGCTATTCCCAAGTGAAGATTCAACTCCGATAGTTTACCCTCACCCATTTGAAAAAATTTGGCTGCATCATCAGTATCGCCAGCAAATCCGCAATGCTGACCAACAATCTTCCACTTCCCATAAAGTACCTCACAATCCTTTTGAAAGCAAAACCCTTGAAGGTACCAAAGTCTGGGGAGATTTACTACAAGCCAATGTCACTCTTTTTTTCCATGTTCTCTGGAAGCATGCTGGCAAATGAAAACACCAGTCCAATCCAATAACACCACCTGTCCTAACGAGTTGTCTGAAATGCCCTTATATCTAACAAATTCACTCAACGAATGAAACAACATCAAAATCCCAACTACCCATCACCAATCACGTGAAGTTTTAGCAATACTTGATGGTGGCTCCAGTGTCAATATCATTTTTGCATCCCTCATGATAGAATGGAATCTGAAAGACAAGCTGGCCAAACCCACTTGTCAGCTTCGGATGGCTGATCAAAGTGTGGTTTGACCTACCGGCTTCTTCCACAAGTGCTGATCAAACTAGGAGGTCTCAAGTTTTCTGTCGATCTAGTAGTACTTGATATTCCCAATAATGCCTATTCATATGAATTACTACTTGGTCGTCCGTGGCTCACCAATGCACGAGTCGTTCATGATTGGAGCAAAGGCCGAGTCACTTTTGAAAATCATGATAGTTCTGTCACCATTAATTCATTGGGCAAACTCAAATATGCACGCATCCATGACGAAGGGTCCTCGACCACCAACTCAGTGTTTGAACCATACCAGTCCAGCCACGAAAAAGGTCATTATGTTAAATCTACTAATATCATAAACTGGAGTCACAATCTAGCTACCATTGATTGTGTGAATGTCGATTACTGTGCTCAGCATCAGGATGATTGTACCTCTCCACTCCCGATCGATCATGACCAATCACCTGATCTTGATACACCTATCATCAATATCAATTTTATTGATATCCTTCCACACAATGATGAGTTACTAAATGTTGCATAGCTACCTACTAATGAATCAGTAGATTTATTCATCGATGACAAGAATATCTTACGAATTCAGAATTGCCCAAAAAATTGGACATTTTTGTGGGGTCAAAGATCTCTCATAGTATAGCCCTTCCGCTTGTCAACAAAGGTTAGATCAGTGGATAGGTGCCTAACTATGCATAGATGCTACTTTTAGTTAATTTCCTACTTTCTCCCTTAACTCTACTCACCACTATACTACTCCTCTTTAACTCTACTCCTCTACACTAACATTCATCATAGTTTTGGTTGAAGAGAAGGAATGGAGAAGAAGAGATTGAGAAGGGAAGAAAAAGAGAGAGATAGAGAGTGAGGGTGGAGGTTAGCTCAAATGCTCCTTATGCTTGCTCATGGAAAAACATTCACTATGACAAACAATAAACATGGAAATAGAAAGCAATGGAAAACACAATCAAGAGCAATAGCAAGTCGTGAATAGCAAATGAGGATGCTTCTCTTCCAAAAATGGTAGAGTTTCCTCCTTCTCCTTAAGCATGGAAATAGTGTACAAATGGTGCTTTTTTATGAAATGGGGAAGGCCTTTGCCCCTCAATCTTATTGGCTAATATTCACAATGATCCTATCCATTCATCTTGGACCTAACTTGATCCAAGGGTCCACAAAAAGTGCATTAGAAATCACAAGATTCATGTGAGTCCCAATTTGGACCCAACTCTAAAAAGTGATCTCTAAGTTTAAAAATGACATTGGGCCTCTAGTTTTATTTTAATTACAAGACGCAAGTCAAGTTTATTTTATTTACAACTTCAATTGCGTGCTCATTGGGCCATGGGCTTATACACGCAGGATGCCATGCCCTCGCAACACATTTTATTGGAGGATGTTATTTATTTACACTTTGTTGGGAATACCCCCAACAATTTCAAATATTTAGATCCTCAATTACATGGAGGCACTTCCACTTAGGGCCTATCCGCAACATGCTTCCAAGGTGAAACCGGTCGCCAAGGTTATAGTTGAAAAGCTTGAGACAAAATTCTACCGTGCCAAATGCCCACCTCCGGGATTCTGATTATTGTAAAGAATTCCATGTGCATACCGATGCATCCAAGTATGCCATTGGAGCAGTGCTCACCCAATCGGGATAATTCAAAAAGGATTATCCAATCTGTTTTCTTAGTAGACAATTGATACTTGCTGAAGTCAATTATACCACTACCAAACGTGATGCCTTGGCAATGGTATATGCAGTTCAGAAGTTTCGCCATTGTCTTTTGGAAAAAGTTTTTGCATTCTTCACTGATCATCAAGCACTGTTGTATCTCATCAACAAGACTTGCACAATAGGCCGTACTACTAGATGGACCCTATTACTGCGAGAATTTGAGTTTAGGATTGTGGTTCATAAGGGAGTTCAACATTTTCTAGCAGATCACCTGTCCCAAATCCCTGACCTTCCTACCCCTGATCAAGGCGTCAACGATGGTTTACCAGATGCCATCCTTTTCCAAGTTGACTCTACACCCGTATGGGCTAAGCAAATCACAGAATATTTAACTTCAGGGCAGATGGATCCTTGTCTAAACTTGAATAATGTGCATTTGTCCTCAAAACCAACCTTATACATTAATTGCAGGACAACTTTACAAGCAAGGGTTAGATGGAGTCATCTGATGATGTCTTACTGAAGGTGAAATACCCTCTGTAATTTCCCTCACTCATGAAGGTATTGGTGCAGGCCATTTCTCTTCTGAACCGACTACTAAGAAAATCCTCTTGGTCGGCTTTTGGTGGCCAACACTCTTCAAGGATATGCACAATTACACTAAGGCCTGTGATGTCTGCCAATGCACAAAATCTTGCAAAAGACTGACTACATGCCTTTACACCCTGTAACCATTGATCAAGCTTTCTAGAAATGGGGGATTGATTATGTTGGACCTATTAGTCCTGCTGCTCGACACACACAATCTCGTTACATCATAGTAGCTACAGACTACTGCCAAATAGGCTAAAGCAAGAGCTATTCGCAATGTTGATGCTCGTTCTACCGCAAAAATTTTCTATGAACAAGTTATAGTTCGTTTAAAATGTCCTCTAGAACTTATCAGTGATAGGGGTACACATTTTCTTAACTCTGTCATAGCATATCTCCTTTCAAAATAAATTGTGGTACATCACAAAATTTCCTCATACTATCCATGATGCAATGGCCAGGCGGAATCCACCAATAAAATCCTATGTGGAATTCTCATCAAAATCGTCGAATCCAGCCGATCTGATTGGGAACTCAAACTTCATGCTGCTCTCTGGGCTTATCGCACCACCCCGAAGAGAGCTACAGGCTTAACCCCTTTTCAACTTACATATGGCCAAGAAGTTGTTATGCATGTAGAATTCCATATCCCCTCTCTTTGAGTGGCCTATAACCTTGAGCTCGATAATCAACAAACTCTAGCAAACAAGTTATTCCATCTGAAACAACTATGCGAAACATGATGGATCAGCATCCATGCTCAACAAGTCCACAAACGATGACAAAAAGCATGGCATAATCGATCATTGAAACTTAGAGACTTCCAGGTTGGAGATAAGGTCTTGCTATACCAGGCCAAATCCTTCAAAGGCAAACTGAAATTTTTTGGCCAAGGTCCTTATGTCATTAAAAAAACCTTTGGCTCTGGATATGTACAAGTCCAAACCCTACAAGGCAATATCCTCGACATTGTGGTCAATGGGAGCAGACTGAGAAAGTACAATGAACCTTATTTTTATCTTGATATATATTAGTTGTTTTTTTTCCTACTGTTCTTCTTTGCTTTTCTTTATTGTTTGCCTGCCATTTCGACAAATTTTTTGTTGTGTTTTCTTGTTTAAACTATCAAGATACTATCAGATCAAGTATACAAATAGTCTTCTTTGAGAAAACCACAAAAGCCATTAGTTTCATAAGATTTGTCTCACACCATCTCAAATATAATTCGCTTGACCCCTTTTTTATAGTGCACGATTCATTTTTAGCCTCCACAAATTCTGTTTCTAAGACAAACTTTCTAGAAATAAAAAAAATTAGTTTTTTAATCAGATATCCACTACCAAAATTTGCAGACAATTCATTAAAGCTTAAAATAATCCCCACGATTTCTCTGTGATCTCTACGAATTCTAATCAGACAAATTTTTGTAATGTCAAACATTTTTTCTATTTTGGCAAAAAAAAAGTGACTTACAGAAATTCGTCGACCCTCAGAACGTTGCCTCAAAATTCATGACCATCATTACCAAATCGTGGACATTGAGGACAATTTTTTAGTAGATTTGCGAATTCTTGACAAAAAAAAGTCTATATATAGATCTCCACCCTTCTCTCCACAAATTCATTTTAGATTCTTGCTTTAGAGTTCATGCCAAAATTTTCCAAAATTTTCAAGCTTACCAGAGCAATCTAAAATCACTGCTACTATGGCCTCCCGTGATTTCTCGCTCTCTCTGCATCGCCGTTAATCTCCTAGGCCTTATTCAAGTGACATTTTTATGACTTGTATCAAGAATTACGCCGAGCAGTTCAACCTAGCCAAGGATATCCTCACAACCCTTGGATTTGATCTGACTCACTTCCGTGACCAGCAGAGCGCGAGCCTGATCCAAGCAGCCTTTTCCACCTATTCGGATGAATTCTAGACTTTTAAGATTACATCTAAGAGTGGCAGCTATACAATCATCAACGTCTCTCTTGAGCATCTACAGAACATTGGCTTCCCTAATCTCAAAGAGACGATCCATGGCAAGGGCACCAGCTATGAGGCCAAGTATTTTACAAAGTTTCTAACAGAGGATGGCAAAACTATTGCCCAAACCAACGACGGGATCGCCATACGCCTCATCACAGATTCTCATCTCCGAGCTGCCTCAGAACTCCTCGTCACCATGGTTGAGGTGCATACTGCCAAGATGGACCGCATACCACCGAGCAACCTCTTCTCTTTGACCCTCACCATGGACGATCCCACTCAAAACTACAAGTGGGCTGAGAAGGTAGCAGAACTGTTGTGCGGGGCCTTGAAAACCCGAAAACCAACTACCAAGTGTGGATATCTCCTCCACATTTGGTCACCAAACAGTTGGGGTCTCGGGCGGCTGCTGTCATCAAAGAGCTTGATGATCTCTATCCAAGGACTAAGAAGCGAGCCACCCCCCAACCGATAGCAAAACTAGTTTCACCAGCACCACCCACTAAGAAGTAGAAAGGGAAGGCGATCAGCACAGAAGTCGATGTCCCCCACGACATTTTATCCAACGACATCGGGACTGACTATGCTGAATCCGAAGGGAGCCTTAGACTCTCTCAGGTCCCAAAGGAGGTCCTAGTGCAACAGGAGGCAGCAGGCACTTCTGGTTCTGATCCTATGGGCGTGGTTCCATCCACACAAGCACCCTCTACAACCCCAACTCCCTCACTTGCTCTCACACTTCCACCACCACCTCCATCATTTACTACCACCTCCACACCGTCACTCACTCTCAACACGGGCTTCGATTCCACACTTCCACAAAAGCCCTCACCTATACAAATATCCACCCTACTTGACTCTACAGTCAACGTAGATGATTTTGCATTACACTTACTAACCGGAATTCCATCAACCACCGTCACCACTAACCCACTCCACACATCTCCGCCACGTAGTATCTCCCCACCTCTTTCACCCATCATCCATAAATCACCTCCACCTGTCTTTCATTCATCTCCATCTAATCATGTTCATGATTTTCTACCCTTAAACCCAATGCCATATCCTAACTATACACCCACCCTCCTTGACATTGGCCCTTGGGAGCAGTTATCCCTTGCAGTCCAAAAAGCGGGATGGTTACCATGCGACAATTTGACGATGGTGCTATGACGGACCTTCAGAAAGAAAAAGCAAGGCTGGAAGTGAAAAACAAGCAACAGCAGCTACAGATCCCAAATCTCACCAATTATAATCAACAACAGCAGCAGATACTCTTCCACCTCCAGAACCAGCTCCAACTAAAGGTATCCAACATGCAGAATACCATCGATAACATAAAAGCAGAAAGGGATGAGGTTGTAGTAGATGCACAAGCCGCACGTTCCGCTATAAAGGAACAGTTGGAATTGGTGGACTTCAACGACTTTGCACCACCAACTATTCCTGAGGGAACTCTCATTCCAGTGGTGGCTTATCAAACGCTGGCTCAAAACTTAAAAGCCACGACGGAACAGCACACAAAATTACAGCAATTATACCTTGCTTCCGTCGAGGCCCTGAACCAGCACATTGCTACCCTGGAAGAACGGTTAAAGGCAATTGTCCAGTCGACGCCGTCTATTCATGCAGAGCACACCCAGTTCCATGATTTCGAGCTCCACTTTGATGGACCAGAGGTGGAGATGGAGCAGGATTCCGGCAGCCTCCTCCTGCTACTCAAGGCTCCTCCTTTCAAGGCCAACCCCTGGGGGAAGGAGCTCAAGCACCAACCAATCCATCAGGCTCTGGTAGTACTAGGCCCCAACATTATTTTTTTCCTTCCATTGCTTCTAACCCTCTCGACACCACTAACCCCCCATTTATTCAACATCAATTTTCTCTTGAGTCACAAAGAATTGCTGAAGCTAATCCTTCCCCTCCCCTCTCTCCTAACTCTGATTTCCAAATACAACATGATATTGCCTCTGAAGCACCAACCATCCTGCACAGAATCATGTTGAAATATTGAAAAAATCTATCTAATGTTGTAAGTAGGGATCCTAAAAATGCCAAAGATGAATTGAGCTCTTTTGGCTTAGTAAAGACTCATCTTAGAATAAAATATTCAAGGTAGGTAGGGGTAGAAACTCAAGCTACCATAGGAATTGCCATTTGTACTTTGCATGCCACATTTAATGCATGAAAATACTAGGTGGCACAATTAGACATATTGAGGTGGCTTGAATAAGTCTAGATAGCTTGAGAGGTGGACTTATAACTCCAATTCAACTCAAAGTAGGAGGAGAGTCCATGGATCTATATATATGTGATGTACTCTCATTGAGAAGATGATGATTTTTGTGTGTAATGCAAATTTGAAGACTAAGCTCTTTGTGCCCTCTCTCTCTACTCGAGTTTGTACATTCATATTCTCTCTCTAGCCGAGTTGAGGCATTTATTGTACTTAGTTTCATATTTGTTGACAGATCTTGCTTGTAACACAATAATAATTCTTGTATGATTAGCTTTCCTATTGTCAATCAATGCTAGTTTGATCTTTATGGTATTATTGGGCTTAGGAGATCAAAAGTACATGTGTAGGGCATCCCACACATGTGAATTTAACTAATCACACCCATAGAACCAAGCAAGGAGTTGCGGGCCTATCAAGAGTTTGCAAAGAAGTATCCAACGACAAAAGAGCGAGGTGGCTACATTTTGCCAGATTTGGACCAAAGTCAAACACATACAGAAGCAGTCAAACTCCTGGATCCACAACCTCTCTGGAGCCATTAGCTCTTCCTACAAAGTAAGACCTTGATGGCATGGTATATCAAAACTCCCTCCTATATGCGCACAAATCCTTATTACTATCCAGTAGCGAGGCGAGAGCCGTTTCCTGCCACCAAGGTCAAGAATAGGATATTTTGGCCCAAGCTCACAGGCGTCGATATTGGCAACTTAGTCAAAGACATGGTCACCAATTGTCATGTATTCTACCAGAAGCACCATGGCAACCCTAATCGCGACGTCAGATATTTTGCGGACAATTGCGGCCTAATAGCATTTTTGGCAGAACTCAAGGGTTATTGGGATCGAGGGCTACCCCCCAATCACTCTTGATATCAAGATGACTCTGATGTGTATCCAATAGAGTTTTTAAATAGATTGCAACCAAGTGGATGTCCTCCTCATAAGTTGGTATTGAATTTTGGCGTGATAGTGATGTTGTTGCAATCGATAGCATCACACGAGAAACTATGCAATGGTACAAGACTTATCATTCGTATATTGGACAGACAAGTCATAGAGACAGAGATAGTGACTGGGAAGAATATAGGTGGTAAAGAGCCCTCATTCCACGAATTCCTTTAGTGCTGAGCAATTCAAACTTGCCGTTTGAATTGCAGAAAGTCCAATTTCTTATTCGAGCAACTTTCACCATGACAATAAACAAGGCGCAGGGGCAGACTATGAAGACTGTTGAATTGTACTTGCCATGTCCCATGTTTAGCCATGGTCAGTTGTATGTGGCACTATCAAGAGTGCAAAGTGCGGCGAGTATTCGAGTGTTTATTAGTGACAGTCGATTTATAGATGTGGAAGGAGTGGTAAGGTACACTCAAAACATCGTATACTCGGAAGTGTTGTAGTCATTTGTTTGGAGTAAAGATAAAGATTAGACTTCAAAGATAGATGTTTGGATTCAATACATGCAATACATCAATGGTGAGTTGTGAGTGTGAATTAGAATTAGAGTTTAGGTTATGATAGAGTTACAAATAGAGTAGGATTAAAGTTAGTTTAGTATTAGAATTATGATTATTATTATGTGTATTGGTAGAAGGGATTTTGCACGAGAATTAGGGTTAGTGTAATTGAAAAAGTTAGTTTATGGTAATTTTTGAAGGTATGATTTAACTTATGAACACTAAAACTGATATCAGGTCTAGTTATAGTAAGCCAAATTAAGGAGCCTATAAGACTCCTAAAAAGTGTGATGTCCATGAAGGATCTTTCATCACCTTTATTAGGATCTTTCAAATTTTGCTTCATTGGAGTATCAATACTCTTACAATCTAACATATTAAATTTCTTTAACATTGAAAGAGCATACTTGGATTGACAAATAAAAGCTTTATCATTATGCATGTCAATCTGTAAGCCTAAAATGTAATGAAGTTTCAGATCTTGCATCTTGAATTCTCCTCCAAGTGCAACTTTGTTTCTTCAACTAAATTGATACTACTTCCACTTATGATAATATCAACATAAATGAGTAAAATGACAATATCACTAGCATAAAACTTGATATACAAGGAAGGATCATAATCACTAAGAATGAATCCTAGTGAGATAAGGAAAGAGTTTAGTCGAGCATACCACGATCTTGGTGCTTGCTTTCGTTCATAGAGATCTTGAAAAGCAAGCATACTTTGGACTCATCCTTGATGAATCCACATGGTTGTTCCATATAGACTTCTTCTTTCTAGATATCCATTTAAAAAAGCATTTGAGACATCTAATTGGAACATTCTCCATTTGAAAAAACAAGTAATGGATATGTAACTCTTATTGATACCATCTTTGCAACAGGTGCATATGTTTCTTCATAATCAAGTCCATAAATCTGGGCAAAGGATTTTTTTTACAAGTCTGGAGCTTTTTTGTAGTTGTTGCCTCGCTTTCCCTTATGGGCAGACGAAACCAACAACGATCTTGGGACTATGTGCAACACATAACAACAAACCAATCGAAACGAACAACATCACAAATCCAGAATATGACAAAGATGAATCGTTATCTTCTTGTAGCTCTGCCAACTGCAAATAGAAAAACAAGACAACTTCAGGTTGCACAAAGTCTTACCTTACATTTTTTGATTCTGTCATCTTGATTATACTTGACTCGGAAAACCCATTTGCATCCAGTAGTGTGCTTGTTGGATGGAAGATCCACAAGCTCCCATGTCTTGTTGGTTATCAAAGCATCATATTCTTGTTTCATGGTTGAAAACCATTCTTTTGATTTGAGTGCCTCTTGAACATCCTTTGGCTCTTCATGTGAGATAAAATAAGCATAACTTGTGGAATCAATATCCATTTGTTTGCCTTTCTCACCATAAGAAAGTCTCTTAGGCTTTGTGATCTTCTAGGTGAGAAGATTTGAGGTGACTCCTCCTCAATTCTCAGGCCCATCCCTCCATGAGATACAATAGGAGATCCTTCTTGAGACTTTTTGATCTCGGCCTCATCAAAGATATATTTCTGGTCTTCATGGAATATAAAATCTCTACTCTCAATTGTGATTGAGGTAGAGGGAACATAAATTTTGTATGCCTTCTTGTTGGTTGAATACCCAACCATGATCCTTTTGCATGAATTTGGATCCTCTTTTCTCCTTGTTTCCAAGGGAATATGCACAAAACAAGTACACCCAAAAACTCTAAGGTGTTCAACCTTAGGCTTTTTCTTGAACAAGACTTCATATGGTGATCTTCCTGCGAGAGTATTGTGAGGTAATCTATTGCATAGATAATTTGCACAATTTATTGCTTCTCCCCAAAATTCAATAGGCAAAGAAGCTTCAATTCGAATAGCTTTAGCACATTCACATACAGATCTATTTTTTCTTTCAGCAACCCCATTTTGAGATGGGGAATAAGCACAAGAAAAATCTCTTTTCATCCCTTCACTCTCACAATAATCATGGAACTTATTGGAGATGTATTCACCTCCTCCATCACATCTCAAAGCTTTAACTTTAAAAGAAAATTGTTCCTCTAAATAAGCTTTGAAAACTAGGAAGTTATCAAACACCATAGACTTTGAAGAAAGAAGGTATAGCCAAGTATATCTTGTGAAATAATAAATGATAGCTACAAAGATTGTCCAGTTAGACCAAAACCACCACTAGTAGCTACTCCATTGAATATGATTATGATCAAACCAAGGCATGCAATTAGTTTTGTACCAAGGAAAGCCATTGAACCATCTGCACTAGTTATGGTTGTCACAAGAGCTCATAAACAGAAAGAAGTTGCTATTGAACCAACACCTATAGAATATGTGCCAATTATTGATCTATCTACCGCATCAAGAGTCTATCCAAGTCCCAATTTTGAGAAGAAGAAATACCACAACATGAGGTAGTGGATCAAAGATTTACAAGAAAAAGAAGCCTTGGAAAACGCTAGAGCTGTGGTGGAAATTCATTCTGCTCATGTGCCACCAATGGATTTACCTGATCCTTTGCGTAGATCACATCAATGAACTGATGTCAATACTCAATTGTGTCATCGTGAAGAACCATGTAAGATGACAGAATCAGAGGCGCCGCAAACATAGTTGATCGTGAGTATTCTGTCTAGTAAGATGGATACTACATTGGATTCTTAAAGTTGGTGCCTCAAGACAAATAAGTAATAGTTGAGAGATTGACCAAGACAGAAACAAAAGCCCAACGGCAAGCACTATATTATGTCAGATTTGAATAATCAAATGACGTACTCAATGTAGGGAATGCTTGGGAAAGCGAACAGAGGAATATCACCCTTCCAACAACATAGTGATTTTGATCGCGAGGCAATTGTGATAGATGGAGGGTCAGGAGTCAATCTTATTTCTACAAAGTTATGTGCCAAATGAGGTCTTACAAGGATAAAACCTATGACTTTTGCAATTAAATTGGTCGATCAGTCGACCTCAAGGCATGATAGAAGATGTATCGGTTAAAATTGCTGGTATCCAGTTTGTCATTACTTTTGTAGTAATGGACTTACCGGAAGCACCATCAATTTATCGATTTTATTGGGACGTCCTTGGTTACAAGTTGCACAAGTAATTCACAACTGGGGAATAGGGAAGATTACATTTGAAAATTGTGAGCGAGCCGTCAAAGTTAATCCATTGGCGTGGACAATCAAACTAGCAATTCAAATAAGAGATGGTGATTCCTCAATAGCAAATCATACTTGTGACCGAGCAGAAAAAGTTTTGGGAGTCCACTATGATTCTCAAACTGATAATGTTAATTGGACTAAAGCACTTGCAACTATTGATTGTACAAAGGGCTATATGTGTAGACGGCATGACAAGCCAGAACTAAGCGATATTCCTATGGTTGATCGTACTCTTGATACACCCATAACATTTTCAGTCAATATTATGAATGTAGCATGGATTTCGACAGAACCAATTCCAAATCCTATTGAAGATGAACTTATTCATGTTAGTCATGCTTTATCATATGATGAGAATGCAAAACTCATGGATGAGCAAATCTTAAGCCATATGGATCCTACAAGATTTGGAGTTCAAAATATTTTTGATGATCCGCCAATGAAATCGCCAAAAGCAGTTATCTTGAAAGAAGGAAAGTCGATAGGACCGATGACGAAAAACAAAGCTAAACAATATTACAATATGGTTCTGAAATGAAAAAACCCACCAAATGAGGCAGATTCTATGGTTGATCAAAAAGTTAGCGACCATGGGGATGTGCCACCTTTATTGGACAAAGAAAAAGACAAAGATGATTCATCAAGTCAGAGCTCTAGGAAGACATGACCTTCTCGAAGTACTTCTACCAAGAAATATAAATGAAAAACAAAGGTTAATCCCTTTGAACAAGATAAAGCGGATGAACTACAGCATGACATGCCGGATCATTTCAAAAGTTATACTCTGGATGATGTTATCATTATGCTACCAAAAGCTCATCGCAAGCCTTAGGATCAATTGCCCGAAACACAAGATGTTTACGATGGACGGGCAAGGACGCAACCTATGAGTTTAACAAGGGGAAGCTTAGAAAATAGTTCAAGTTGGAGCGCAACTTTCAACAGACCAGTTCAATGTGTTGAAAAAGTTGTTGGTCAAGTATTAGGATTGTTTTGCTTGGACTTACAAGGATTTAAAGGGGATTCCTACTACTGTAGTTGAGCATACTATTCCATTGGTACCTGATGTAGTTCCAAAAGTAACGAGATTTTATCGATGCAATCCGAACGTTACAGATCTTATAAAGAAGGATTTGCAGAGATTATTGGAAGCAGATTTCATTTATGAGATCAATCATACCGAGTGGATTTCACCAATCGTCGTCATTCCAAAGAAAAATGAAAAGATGCGAATTTGTGTGAACCTAAAAGCTTTGAAAAAAGTTACATGAAAGGATCATTTTCCATTACCTTTCACGAAAAGCATTTTGGATCGCCTTGTTGGAGCAGAAGCTTATAGTTTTTTGGATGGATTCGGTGCATAGATTAGGTCAAAATCGCACCTGCTGATCGACATAAAATGGCTTTTACAACAGAATGGAGCACTTATGCTTATAAAAAAAAATAATTGGTTCTTCAGGATTATCTCGAACTCCAAATCTCATAGGATCCATGTGATTGAGAATCTACTCATTTGTAAGCTCTGCATCTTCATCGTAAGTCAAGGCGTGACTAACATGAATTAGTTCATCTTCAATCAGATCTGGAATTGGATCTGTTGATATCCAAGCTACATTCATCATATTTAATGGAAATGTGATTTGTGTATCCAAAGTTCAATCTAGTAAAGGAATATTGCTCAATTTGTATTGATTATCTTGTTGGCACATATAGCATGTTATTGTACAGTCCACTGTTGCAAGAGCTTGGTTCCAATTGACAGTATTGGTTTGAGAGTCATAGTGAACTCCCAAAGTCTTCACTTTCTGAATACAACTATGATCCGTCGTCGATGAATCATCATCCCCTTTTTGGACTACTCGTTTGATAGTCCAAGTGATTGGATCAACTTTGACTACACGCTCACGATTATCGAAAGTAACTTTCATGGTGCCTTAGTTATGAGTTACTTGCGCAACTCGTAACCATGGACGGCCCAATAAGACACAATATACATTTGGTGCGTCTAGTAAGTCCATTACTACAAAAGTAATGACAAACTGCACTCCAACAATTTTGACAGTTATATCTTCAACCATCCCTTTAGGACTTGATTAGCTAGCTTTATGGCAAAAGTGGCAGGCTTCATCTTGGTAAGTCCCCATTTTGCACATAGCTTTGTCGAAATCAGGTTAATTCCTGAACCTCCATCTATCATGGCTACTTCTTTACCAAATTGTCTATGTTGTATCAGCAAGGTAATGTTTCGATGCTCACTTTCTCAGGCTGCTCCGCCATTGAGTACTTCATTTGTTTCTTCAAACCCGGCACAAAAAAGTGGCTTCTGATGGACTGGTGGTTCTCGATCTGAGTTAATCTTTCTGCTAATACTTCTTTTGCTTTAGGCGTCAACTTAAGAAATTCTCCCAGTGTAATATCCATCTTGCTAGACATAATATTCACAATCATTTCCGTTTGTGACGCTTCAGGTTCTATCATCTTGAAGGGTTTCTCATGATGGTGCAACTGAGTATTAACATTTGTTCGTGGATCTGTTTGTGGCACAGGTGAAGAATGGGCTTCTACTGCTGCTTTAACAGCTTCCAGGGCAAACAATTCATTTTCGACAGATTTTTACTTGAGAGAGTAAAATTGAGAGAAGGAAGAAGGACTGTTGGGATGAGTAGTAGTTAGATTAAATTCCAACA
The DNA here is from genome assembly GCA_029204225.1 of Diphasiastrum complanatum. NCBI lineage: Eukaryota > Viridiplantae > Streptophyta > Lycopodiopsida > Lycopodiales > Lycopodiaceae > Diphasiastrum > Diphasiastrum complanatum. The sequence continues at coordinate 66,186,961 of CM055097.1, forward strand.
CTCCCCCTTAAGTTAATTGCTACGAATCTAAACTGCAATTGAGATTTATCATATCTACTGAAGTAGAATGTTTACCTCTAGACAATGGCTATGTCAAAATATCAACCAACATATTGTTTGTATGACAATAGCTTAGTACAACATCTTTATTCTGAACCTTCTCTCTAAGACAATGAAATTGAACTTCTATATGTTTAGTTCTATTGTGAGATCGTGGATTCAGAGATAGAGCTATGCAGCTTTGATAGTCGCACTGGAGTATTGTTGGACCGATCTGTGGGAATTGCAGATCCTACAATAGCCTTCTGAGCCAAATTATCTCCTTCACTGTTGATGTACTACAACATATTCGGATTCTATAGAGGACAACGAAATTCATTTATGCTTTCTATTGTTCCATGAAATGGGTCCTCCTACAAGGAAACAAATATATTTTGATGTGGATTTCCTAGTATCCATGTCTCCTGCCCAGTCTGAATCTGAATAGGTAGTCAAAGTGAGTGTAGCTTTTGTATTCCCATTGTAGCTCAAATCATAGTGCTTTGAAGCTTGAATGTACCTCAGTACTCTTTGCAAAGCTCTCCAGTGTTGTAAGCCTGGATTGGACATGTATTGAGATAGTGTGCTTACTGCATATGCTAGATCAGGTCATGTGTAGATCATAGAATACGTTATAGATCCTATGACGGACTGATAAGTATACATGCACATTTCTTGCTGATCTGCTTGAGTTCTAGGGCACATGTCTTTGGACAGCTTAGATCTTGGATCCATAGGTGTGTCTATGGGCTTGCAGTCCTCCATGCCATATCTGTAGAGTACGTTAATTAAATATGACTCTTGGCTTATAGTGATCCTTCTGCTTGCGCGATCTAGCTACTGATCTCCATACCGAATAGGTAATTAACTGGGCCTAAATCAGTCATCTCGAATTCTGATGAAAGCAAAGACTTGGTTTCATGCAGCAACTGATCTGAATTGTTGATAACTGAAGAATCATCAACATATAACGCTATTATAACATAGCTTGACCCCTTTCGTTTTAGATATACATTAGAGTCTACGGAGCAAGAAGTGAAATTATGCTACAACAAGAAGTGATTTATTCTTTCTGTGAAGAATTGCCAAAAATTGGCAAATCTAGCTTGATCAAAAATCATGTAGAATAGTGTAAATTGTGTACACAAGTGGGTCCCACACATGTGAGGCCATGATGCCACATGGGAAACCCATCCTAATGTAGGTTAGGTCAAGTCAAGAGAGTTGGTCATGTCTATTTGGTGGTCATCCCTACTTTATAGGACCTACACCTAAGTTTAAGGTGAAAATTTGACCAACTAGCTACCTACCAAGCATAACTCTAGGAAATAGACTAGGGTTTCATTTTAGGTCAAGGAGAGTGAGTTAAATTCCTTATTACATGTTGGAAATCCACCTAACTTCAAGAAGAAAGTCGAATTTGCTATGTATTCCCTCTCTCCATAGTGAGAAGAAAGAAAATTTTTGGAGCTCATTGGCAATCTCAAGCTAGTTCACTATGTACATTGAGTTTTTGTGATCCAAATGAAACCAAATCAATTTCTACTTGTTTCTCAGGTTGAAGGCCGTACTACAGCCTGTATTACACACGTGTGGGCTCGGATTTCAATTTTTATCAATGCTTTTGATTGTTAATGCTTGTTGTTTGTCAAATTGCCAATCTAGATCAACTTTTTTGTGTCTAGTTTTTTGATAGATTGTTAAGCAAGCATCCAATCACTCTTGTGGATCTTTTGTAGATCCATTTATGGTCCTAAAGTACAGTACTTTCACATGGTATCAGAGCCAAGTACAAGAGCATAAGCCATTGATCTAATCCAAATCCATTTTTAGCAAGTTTTGGTGCTAAAAGCTAGTATTGAGAGGGCAAGCTAGAATCTTGATTTTGGTGAGGAGATTTGATCCCAAACTTGGTAGGGGTCCAAATTTGTACTGTCCACATGTGTGGGCACCTCTTAACCTGCATTTAATGCATGGTATTCATTTGATCCAAAAAAATTCAATTTGTGAGCTATTGGTGTAATTTTTGGTGGAGATCCTAGGATAATCTACCAAGATCATTTGCCATTGATTAGATTTGAATTTCTTTCATGAAATCTAATTAATCTAGGCTGAGTTCAAGTCCTATTAAGGTTAAAAACAGGTCTTGAAAGTACACCAAGAAGGAAGAAAGAGATTAAGTCATTTTTTTGTCCAAAAATAGCCAAAATTGGCAAGATTTGATTGTAAGTAGATTTCACATCATCTTATCTTCATTCCAACTTTGTGAGGGAGTGCTAGAACTGAGATTATAAGTCCATTTGTTGGATTAGAAATCTAATTTGAGTGAAAAACTACAAGAGAGAGACCTTAGTGAGTTTCTAGAGACAATCAAATCCATTTCTTGGCAAGATTTGTTTGAAAGTAGTTTTCACTTCATCTTATCTTCATTCCAGCTTTGTGAGGGAGTGATAGAACTGTGATTATAAGTCCATTTGTTGGATTAGAAATCAAATTTGAGTGAAACATTGCAAGTGTGAGACCTTTGTGAGTTTCAAGTCAATCAAATCTATTTCTTGTTTGTAGAAGTCACTAGTAAGATGGGATCTGCTGGAGCATACCTTCTAGAAACTAGTGAGAGGTTGAATTCTACAAATTATGCTATTTGGAAGGTTAGAATGGAGTCACTGTTGGTGCTCCAAGACCTTTATGAGTTCTTGATTGAAGATGAAGATGAACCTCTAGGTGCACAGGATTTAGCTAGATACAAGAAGAGATCTAGGCTTGCACTTCATTGTGTGAAGATGAATGTGAGCAATGATTTGTTGAGAGAAGTATCAGCTTGTACTAATGCTAAAGAGGCTTGGGAGTCTTTAAAATCAATCTATGAGTCTAGCAACACTTCTAGAGTTCTTATGCTTAGAAATCAAATTTTGTAAAGCATGAGGAGAAGTGAGGAGAGTGCACAGGATTATGTACTCAGAATCAAGTCTCTAAATAGGGAGTTGGCTTCCATTGGAGAGAAGATTCATGATGGAGAGCTTGTACAAATTGTCCTGAATGGTCTAGGAGATGACTTTGCAAATTTGGTCCAAAGTTTTGCCATCCAAGACACTTTGCCAACTATAGAAAAACTTCACAGTGTATTAGTGGCTGAAGAGTGTAGGATGCTCCATGCAAAATCTAGGATGAGTTCCTTGTCTTTGCAGGATGGTGATGAGAAAGCCAATTTCTCATTCAAGGGCAAAAAGAAGACCAATGGAAATAAGAAGCATCCAAAGGAGGCCAAAGAAGAGGATGATGCATCAAGCTCAAAGGACAAGTCAAAGCAAAAATGCTTCTTTTGTGGAAAGAAGGGGCATTATGCATCTAAATGCTACAAGAGGCTAAGAGCACAAGTGGAGGAGGACAAATAAGTAAACCTTGCAAAGGAGGAGGAGGAGGATGAAGTAGATGTATTCTTGATGGCATCTACATCCTCACCAACAAGCAATAGCAATTCAAGAGACAATTGGTGGATTGACAGTGGGGCTAGCTCCCACATGTCTTGTGAAAAGGACTTTTTCTCAACCTTACACTCATTCAATGATGCTAAAAAGTTTGTCTTTACTGCAAATGATGAAGAGTGTAGGATAGATGGTGTTGGCACCATCTCTTTGTGTCTAGAATCCTCAAAATGCATGGATCTAGAAAATGTCCTTTATGTACCATCAATCACCAAGAATATGCTTAGTGTGGGTCTACTCTTAGAAAGTGGTTTGGATGTCCACTTTAAGCATGGTGTTTGCTTCATCTTGAAGAATGATGTTTGCATTGCAAAGGGACTAAACATGGAAGATTGTTTAAGTTGGAAGCTAGTGTTGCTTTTAAAAGAATGAGCTTGGCAAAGGAGGAGATCACTCAAGAGGAGATCTTGGCAAAGTGTGATCTTGCTTGCATTGAGGAGGAGCATCAAAAGGAGGAAGATCTTGAGGATCAGCCTCAAAGCATGAGAGTTCCAAGGGAGTCCTCAATGACAATGTCCGAGTCATCAAATTGCATGCAAATTGTCCATTCAAGTGTGCATCTTGCAAGGGTGGTGAGCATTGGAGAGTCTACTATCTTTGAATACTTTTTGGAAAGTATTAGTAGACATGAGGTGATTTGTTTCTTACCTTTAAGATTCATGGTGTTTATTACTTTGTATGACAAGACAATGAAATGGGATGCTTTGAAATCTACATTTGTTGTTGATAAAGCAATTTCATTGGATAACTATTTTTGTAATAGTTTGAATAGTGTCATAAAAGATGAAACATCATTTGTATTGGAAATCTTTGGGTCCACATGCTTTGAACATGATCATTCCAATGTAAGGACCAAAGATTATCCTATTTCAATGATAGGAATAATGGTAATATGTACATTGAGTTTTTGTGATCCAAATGAAACCAAATCAATTTCTACTTGTTTCTCAGGTTGAAGGCCGTACTACAGCCGGTATTACACACGTGTGGGCTTGGATTTCAATGTTTATCAATGCTTTTGATTGTTAGTGCTTGTTGTTTGTCAAATTGCCAATCTAGATCAACTTTTTTGTGTCTAGTTTTTTGATAGATTGTTAAGCAAGCATCCAATCTCTCTTGTGGATCTTTTGTAGATCCATTTATGGTCCTAAAGTACAGTACTTTCACACTTTCATACCAGACCCTGGGAGCTTGCTTAAGACCATATAATGCCTTATACAATTTACATACCAAATGCTCCTTGCCTTGAAGGACGTAACCTTCTGGTTGACAAATGAATATGTCTTTTTGTATGTATCCGTGAAGGAATGTTGTCTGGACGTCCATCTATGTCCAGATCCTGTGCATCACTTATAGCCAGCAAGGTGCGAATAGATTGATGCTTTACCACTGGACTAAAGGTGTCAGCGTAATCTATTCCATAAACTTTCTCAAATCTTTTAACCACTAATTGGGCTTTCCATTTGGATATTGATCCATCTGGCTTAAGCTTTAGCTTGAAGATCCATTTAGATTCAATAGGCTTTATATCTGCAGGAGGATTGACAAGACTCCAAGTCTTGTTCTTCATCAAGGAATGGTACTCAGCATCCATTACAGGTTTCCATTCGTCTGCATTGGGCATTGACAGTGCTTCTGCAATAGTGGCAGGTTCATCATGACTGATGAGAACGTCTGAGGAGGGACAAAATGATCAAATTGTTGTTGTTGTCTTGTAGACCTTCGAGCTGCAAGTGTTTGAGTGGATGTTTCTCTTGGGTAGATGATAGGACCAATGGTGAGTGAAGCAGTTGGGACAAACTCTTGTATTTGAACATTCGTAGGTCAATGCCTATCGATGGAGAATGGAGCCGCCTTGATAGACTCCTGCATTGGCTGCTTCTGCTTAAAATCATGGAACTTGTCTTCAAGGAAGACAACATCATGGCTGACTGAGATATGACATGTCTCAACATCATAAATGCGATAAGCCTTGTGTGATGTTGAATAGCCGATAAAGATGTACTTATAGCTTACTGGGTCTAGTTTCTTCCTCAGATCAGACGGTATTTGAGCATAGCAGAGACATCTAAATACACATAAGTGTTTCAGACTTGGTTTGTAGCCGTAGTAGGCTTCAAAGAGTGTCTTGGAGTCAACTGCCTTCATGCTGGAATAATTTTGCAGAGAGCAGGCTATAGAAATTGCTTCAGCCCAAAAGTTCTGGGGTAATTGAGCGTTGAGAATCATGGATCGTGCAGCTTCCAGTAGTGTTCAATTCTTTTGCTCAACTATGCCATTTTGCTATGGAGTGTAACTGGCTGTGAGCTGATGGTGCATGCCACATGATGATAAGAAGTCCGCCATTTCATTTGATAGGTACTCTCCCCCTGAATCAGACTGCAGGGCCTTGATTCTCTGACCAGTCTAATTCTCAGCATATTGCTTGAATTCTTCGAAGCAATTGAATGCTTCTAACTTGTTTTTTATGAACATGACTCTGGTAAATCGGGAGTAGTCATCAATGAATGTGATAAAATACAGAGCTTGACCCAAGGAGGGTACGCTCATAGGACCACATAGGTCACTGTGAATCAGTGACATAATGGACTTCGCTCTCCTGGCTTGTCTTCTTGGAAATTTTATTCTAGGTCGTTTTCCTAGTAGACAATTTTCACAGACAGTCTGATCAGCTGTAGTAACAGCATATTCATATCCTTGACCGTCTTGTTATGATGCATGTACAAGATTGAACGCATGTTTAAGTGACCTAGTCTTTGATGCCAAACATGAGCATTAGAATTACTCACAGTAAGTCCATAATCGTGACAAGATATACAAATTTTCTTCTCTATGTGCAGATAGGATTTCATTGGAGTTCCCATCAAAAATAGTACATCGACTAGTAGTAAACAAAGCTCTATAGCCTTGATTAGTGATCTTGCTAATAGATAATAAATTCTTTGTTAATTTGGGTACGTAAAGTACACCATTTATCTATCTAGTGATATCATCAGGGAACTGCAGTCGAATGGAGCCTTGGCCTTCAACCTTGTGTGAACTTGAGTCGCCGAAGAAAATGTACTTTGAATTTGTTGTTGCGAGAGTACATGGCGTCATGTGCTGTGAAGCATCTAAATCAAGATACCATTGATAGACATCTCTACTTGGTTGATCTTGTACCATCAGCGCCTTGTCCTCTTCTTGTGGATTTCTGACAGTGTCAGAGCCTCCTTCTTTGTGCTGCTGCAACTTCTTCCTCGCTTCATTGTGCTTGAGGATGCGATAGTCCTTAATATCGTGGTCTGATCTTTTGCAATATTTGCAAAAGAGTTTGGTCTTGCATGATTGTTGTTGACGACTGTGATGCTGCTGTGATTGTTGTGATGAATCTGGTTGTTCCGCCTTCGTCTTCTTGTCCTTGAAGTTCTTCTCCTTCTTGGACTGCTGCTTATTAGAGTACAATGCCATTTACTTGGTACTCATTGTGGATAAGGATTTCCGGTTTGGCTATTGAACCGTTTACGTATCTCCAAAGCTCCTTCTTGATGAAGATCATCCTCATCTTGAACTTCTACATGTGGAAGTCATCTCTGTTGAATTTGTTGATCAAGTGGATCTGAGGTTGAACCTTCCATTGTAATCGAGTAGCATAGAGAACACAAACAGAATGAACTAGCTCTATAGAACAAGAACATATTAAGTTCTATTATAAATCCTAAACTCTAGTAATCCAATAAACCTTCCTTTGATACCAACTTTGTTTGTTCGTGAAATGAAAATTATCAGCTCTAATACCAATCTGTTGACTCTGATAGATGTTGATGCCAACTGATAAAACAAAATTCTTATTAACAGGATCATGGATTACTTAGAGAATGGAGATTACGAGCTATTCTTTTGTGTTGAATAAGATTATCAGTGTAGGAGTCTTAGACTGCCGTGAAAGAGAGATCGCAGAAACAATTAGGCGTCTGAGACAACCATGCAATCCTCTAATATCGATTTTTGATCAAAGAGAATGTAGAAATAATTTAGGCGTCAGAGACAGCCATACATTTCTTTTTATAATGATGTATGCGTAATTTGAGTGAGAGTTAATTATCATTCAACAAGAATGCGAAGGTGTCGAACAGTAGTGAATCTGTATAATAATGTCGTAAAAACAACAATCAGATCACAATACAATTGCGCTGATAAGCGCGTGATCCTACTTATAGATTCAAAACAATTGCTAAAGTTCTGAATATATATATATACACACACACACACACACACTAGTAAAGAGTGCTCGTCATTGACGAGCAATGGAGGCCGATCTAGGTGGTGGCCAAACATTTGGATTGCTCGTACATTTGGATCGGCCATCTCATTGCTTGTAGGAGCATTGAACTGTCTATTCGCTCTACTCTGTGAACAACCAGACACTATACGAAGTCAAATATCCTTTGTGAAGTTCTCTCGCATGATTCGAGCAACATTCTTAAAACGTTGCACAAATGGATTCACATCCATCATCATGCTTTGCAAAAGGGAGAGAACGTCACGCCTAAGATCGGAATTCAAAGATAATCTCTGATCTAATTACAAACCATCACCATCCATGATGTAGATCTACGAAAATGAAGGTCTATCTAAAGGCAACAAACCACCAATATGATGATACAACTAGCCAGACACTCTAAATGTATATGCGCCGCCTACGGAGTTGGCAGTGGATCTATCTATATTCACTCCAAGAGATGCAAAGGCCAAGGACTTATTATAACTCCGAACGTGTTTTCTAAAATGAGCTCCCATGTCATCAAAAGACATGTACAAATTAAGGAGATAAAGAGGCGGTGATGGCATCAAAGGCAAACACACCTTGTCTTTCATGCAACAGAAAGAGCTATTTCTTTCTGCTCTCCATCTTAGGGCCGAACAATGATCGCTCTCTCCAAGATCATGGCATGCTGGTGTTTGAAGTGATCTAGCTACTTCAAAATGACCCCGTCTAGAGTGTGAGACTTTTTTGACTACAGGGTTTTGCGAAGACAAAAGCAAGGTCCGATGTCTTCGCTTAGCTTGGTACCTAAGATTCAACCTTCTACTCCTAGCACATCTAGATTCTACTTCTGGAGTCCTATATGATGGGTGATTATGCACATGCTTGGGTGTAACAAACATTGTTGTCATCGAGTCTACCCCCTCCATAACATCAACATTGGACATCGAATCCAATGTAACATGCGTAATCGATCCTACACCCAATATATGAGTCTCTCTTTTGATATCGTCGTGGGACCTCAAATGTGTATCCTCTTCCTCTTCTTGAATGGTAAATTGCAAAGCTCTGGCTTTACGTTTTGCCATATACCTGCGACGAATCCTCCTCTTCTCTCACTTCTAGATTCCACTTCAGGAGTCAAATATGAAGTATTACTACAAACATGTTTGGGTGTAACCAACTCTACCCTCTCCGCTGCTACCTCTATCTTGGATGACCTGTAAGATGGGATACTTTTTACACCATCACAAACTCTAAACTGGGTGGATGGACTCCTACAATCTGATGGCATTGCACTACTTCCAACAAACTCTATGACAAGACGTTGAGCTGCTAGTACCATGACATGATGTAATATCAACGGAGGCACACCTACAACCAAACCAGTTTCGCAACTCCTGATGTGCTCTACTGCACTACTTCTAAGTGATTGTACATTGGCATCTAAAGTCAATCTACCATCGCTACATTAGGACACATCTGTCATGCTTATACTACGTACTGACAAAGCCCTATTCTTGGCTTGTCTCCTACGGGCCAATCTCTTCCTTCTGGCGGATGTGCTTTCATTTTCCAGAGTTGTGTATCAAACATTGTTTCGTACAAAGTCCGGAGTCACTACTTGTTGGTTGGTGTTTTTAGATATGATATTCACAACCTTTGTTCATTTATCCTGCAAGTTAAACACGGACTTTGTCAAAATCAAACCAACAATAGCGGCCGAAGAGAGAGAGAGAGAGAGAGAGAGAGAGAGAGAGAGAGAGAGAGAGAGAGAGAGAGAGAGAGAGAGAGAGAGAGAGAGAGAGAGAGAGAGAGAGAGAGAGAGAGAGAGAGAGAGAGAGAGTCAAGATTTCACATAGTCCCTCGTGACAAGTCAAGACCAAACCCTTTGAACCCTTCAATTTATAGAAGTACAGGTTAAAATATAGCTGTAAAGTATGACAGTACAGAGTACCATAAAGCGAAGCAAGTTCTAAGACACACAACTATTACCCACCACCATCCCACACAACAAAACCGCACAAGTTAGTCGCGTGAGGAAGATAGGTGTCATAGCTGAGCACAAGTTGTTATCCATGTCTGAAACAAGATTCACTACTTTATCAGCTAAATTGCATTTATAAAAAGTACGTCCAATCTTCCCAATCATTCACTTCATTACTAAGCAATACATTCTGCTCTTTAATGAAGTTGTATCAGGGCATAAGCCATACCAATCAGTACAACAGCAAAAGAAATGTATTAGGTTCACATTTACATTTTACATGTAAGCAACTATTCTTCACTATACTGATGGACAGAGATCTGACTATGGTCACAGCGTTAGGTACTAGAGCACTTCCGTGTTATACTAGCCCCCATGGATATCCCGTAACTGTTTTTCGAGAGCCCAAACACCGAACAACTTGGGCAAATCCATGCCATTCAAATGTACCATTGTCAAGCTCTATATGAGTACGTGACCTTACAAACAACACTGGGACACCGGATGCAAGTGAATTTACTTAAATAAAAAATACAAGCTCATGTCCATTTTTAATGAACATAAGATCAGACTTTTCTAACATTATTAGTTACTACCTTCAAAGGAAGAAATTTCAGTATAATCATGCATGGATAAGACTTCCTGTAGTAACGAGTAAGGCTACCCACCGTATTGGTGCAGTTTTGTATAGCATCACACCTTAATGATAGATGAAGTCATCTCTTGCGAATTATCCATCTTCAGTTGTTTTAACAAATCACCTACGTGCTAGAAGATTCAAACCGAAAGTATTGTGTTAAGCTTTAAGTACTTCTGTCACTCTCATAGTCTTTAACAATAGTTAACCCATCATTTTGTCGCAGATTATTAGCTTATCATTCAACTTATTCAAGAAAAGTTCCTTTCCGACAATATTCACAACATACAAATAATCATGTTCTTTGTATACGTCTTCTCAGAAAGAAACAATCAAACCAAGCATTCTTCAAGTTACACTCTTAGAAGCCAATCTACTCCTTATCAGAGGCAGCAATCATCATAGTTTGTATCATACAATCGTAGCATTCATCCAGAGCAACCAATTATAGCAAGTTACAGCCAATGGAATAGCAGGAATGCTCTTATCAATCACATATAAGCATTCATCATTGTAATCACTGGAATCCAAAAGTAAAGACAGTGGTCCATTGCACTTTTTCCATCCTTACATACTGTAAAATGCGTGGAATAATGCATGCATGCAAGGCCATGCTTCATCGCAGTATCAATATGGAATTTCTTCTCAGAAAGCAGCGCTAGCCAGCGGCCCATTCCGCTACACAGATAGCGCTAGCCAGCGACTATTAATCACACATAATCAATGATACTTTTTGTATACACCTAGATCGCTGTCCAGCGCCAACTATAACTCAATCAGTGATAGAAAAAATACCTGTAAAGGTGCCCACTAGTGCCCCTTGAGGCAGCGCTTGATTGTAAGAATGTTGAATCACAGTTTTGGAAGCCAAAACTTGCTACTACACAATGGTAATCACAGCAAGTTGTAGACATTCATTCCTAATCGTAAAGTACAGCACAAAACCTTCATTATCAGTGAGCTAGCATTCATCATAGCGTTTTCACCTTAGGTTGCAGTATCGTTCACACGATTGCACTTCCAATAGCTTTTACGAGTACTCTTCTTCAATAGCAATCACCGTAAAGAAAAGCACCAGTAAAGCAAGGTTGAAGGAGAGAGAGAGAAAACAGAAAAGTATGAGGGAAAGTGAATAGGGTTTTGTGACCTCCCTCTTTATAGAATCAGAGGACACTTAGGTGTAGTAAGTGCAAATTGCTGCTCACCGTTAGATTGACTGTTCAAAATGTGCACAGATCTTGGCCCTTGGAAAGACTACCAACTTTCCCACCACTTTTTTTTTTTTTAAAAATTAATAAATGGGGTCTTCTATCATAGCAAGGCATTTTTCTTCCGCCCCGACTAGTAAAAAGGGTTATTATGCGACATTTGCATTCTACAGAGGTTTGCGAAGTAATAGAGTAATATATTTACGTAACAGAGCCCATGAGAGAGAGAGAGAGAGAGAGAGAGAGAGAGAGAGAGAGAGAGAGAGAGAGAGAGAGAGAGAGAGAGAGAGAGAGAGAGAGAGAGAGAGAGAGAGAGAGAGAGAGAGAGAGAGAGAGAGAGAGAGAGAGAGAGAGAGAGAGAGAGAGAGAGAGAGAAAACCCACTTACCATAGCCACAGTCAGCAAAGTCTCTCAAGGGGCAGTTAGCACCCCTGAGATGGAGTGCTAACTGCCCACCAAAAGAAATTGAGCATTTTTTGGTAAAGTAAACTTGAGCCCAGGGAACAAGTCGCGTAAAAACAGGTTGTTTAAAATCTCATACAGTCTTTTTCTCATGAAGCCATTATTTTGAAAAGCAAGACCAATGTTTTTGACCTCATCCATAAAGGTATCCAGTTCGCTACAACAGTACATGGCGGCAATAATTTGAGCGACAATTACTTTATACGAGTTCATAATCGGCCTATTGGCAGTTAAGTGTATGTACTGAAAGAACGAAAACGGAAGTTCTCGTCTCTTGTCAAATTTTTCCATATGAAACTATCCTGATAAAGAATCAAAGGTAGTGGTAATATTTAAAAAATTAACCGTGTTATCCGAAGCATCTTCTTTTTCTATAGTGAGGTACTCCAAGGCATAGATCCGTAAGGCATTATCATCGATACGAGGTTGCATCTTGTCTAGGAATACAAGAGCATCTGTGTTGTTTATGAAACAAATATCATCAATATAACAGAAAGTATGCTTGAAGGCACGTAGGTATTTCACTCTTCCAAGTCTGACCAGTCTTTTCATAAAATGTATTTCAAAGAATGACAAATACCAGTTACACCATGTAGGGGAACGGGCAAAACCCATAGGAATACCACAGACTTGTTTCCAAGTCCTATTCCTAATTTTACTATGCAATTGTCAATCAGTATATCATTATAATGGCAAAGAGGTTCTATGTCAATCACGTCAAATTGCTTAAGGCTCGATTTGCACTGATAGGCAAGCTTTTTGTTTTTACAAGACTTGAATGCATACCTTATCATTTTCCGTATTATAATTTTTAGCCCATCCGAACCATTAAAATGAATATTTTCATAGCATTTTGCAATGTCAGTGGACCACATGGAAGTGATTTTGTTAGGCACATTAAGATAAAATTCAGTGGATGAGTCGCACTGCCAGAATAGGTTAGTATCCACATTTAGGATACTCCGGTATGAAGTTGCCTTAAGGCCTGCTCTTTGCATAAGGAGAGGAGTCAGTATACCAAGAGCTCCAGAAATAAACGTGGCCACCTTTGAAAAATAACAGTCATGTGCATTTGTAATCCATCTGAACGTGTTTTTGTGTGCTTTGAAAGTACAAAGTAAGAAAGGTAATTCTTTTTTCCCTATTAGAAAATCAGGTATTTTAGTAGCAAAAGTATCTTGAATTTTAACCATAGCCACATCTAGTGTATTATCATTTTTAGTTGGAAACGGGACAAAACCAGGACTAACCAGTCTAACCAAAGCCAAACTTCTTACAAAGTAGATGCACATAAAACACAGGTTATGTTGCGCCTTATCCACACCATTAACATATAGATTGATAGTAATCCAATTACGTTCATCAATGGCATTTGTAAGTTTGTTACTCATAACCCTTTTTCCATGTAGCCACTTGGTATTTTTCAAAAAGTTTGTAACAGCATCTTTGCAAATCAAGGCATGTTCCATAACAATTTCATGATCAATATTTTGATAAGTAAGTAAAAAACTTGCCAATTCAAACCATCCACAATAAAGTTCTAAAGACACCTCACTTATATTAGACTGGCGCAATGGGATATGATTAAGACCTTTGTTCAAGTCATTCTTTAAAACTTTGCTTCTAATAATTCCGATATCCATCGAGACAACATGCCCGAATTTCATAAATGAACTCTTTAAAACGTTTATTGTAAGCGCAAGTACAAGGTGGAATGTTGTCAACATTGAAATCACAAAAAACTTGAAAGGGTTTATACCATTCATGCTTCAAATGCGGAAAATAAGACCAACCAAATACGATAAGCTCAAAAGTTTCATCAATGTGACCAAAAATATGAACTAAGGTTTCAGCATATAATTGTTTAACATGAATCCTCTCAAAGCATCTGTTATAATAGCGTAAATGCAGAAAAAAATTCCCTCTGTCTCTTCTAACCACTAGTTGTCGTCTACTAGTATTGCTGACCTCCAATATTCTTGTTTCTTCTACGTCTTCCTGCACATGGATCAATCATGGTAAAAGTTCAGCTTTCTGATAGGAAGATGCCCCTTTCCACCACTGCTTTGTCCTTCTTTGCCTTTGTTTGGAAAGTACTTCCTCTTCTTGTTATTTCCACTGCCTGATACGACTGAGCTTGGATTATTCAGATTGAAGGAACCCGTTTTTTTGCTAGTATTTTGGAAGTATGTCTTGCAAGGTAGAGAAGCTAGGTTTTTTCAAAAGGTGTTCAATTTCTCAAATGTTTTCAGCATCGCCAAGGTGTGCAAGGAGCTTAGTAGTAGGGTTTATGGAAAGTTCAATGGCAACATCAATCATGTATTGTCGGATAAACAGAAAGACAAGGTGGGACTTGACAACCTCTTTAGCTGGTTTATGCAACCAAAGGAAGAAGGCATTAAGCTGATTTTGCAGAGACGCACCAAGAAAGAAAATGGAAAGATTATTCATTATATACTCAATAGAGTGATCAAACCATATGATGGAAGAATTGTTTTTGCATTTATCATTGCATCTGCACTTAAAGAAGGGTCTTTTCCAGTTCCAGATTCTAGCTTGATGAAAGTTCATTCTATTAAAGCCAGTGTCAAAATGGCCTCTAGTTCTAGGCCCAGGTCTGCTCAGAAGGACATCTTGAAGGTTCAAATCTGCTCATCTTGATAACAGTATCAAAGGCAATAGGAGTATCAAAAGAAGGATTCGCATGCAAAGCAGCAAGCTTGCAAGCTTGGACCTCTTCATTAGTGAGATGAGCAAGAGCGATCCAGAGTTCAATAGAGATAGGTGCAAGGAAGTTGACAGAGGGAAGGCTCCAAAGTTTATAAGCAGTTTTTGCAGATTTAAACTCAATGATACGACTAGATACCAATGGTACTTGGCAACTATTGGCTTGACAAAATTCAAAGGCAGATTGATGTCCCACATCACAGATTTCTTGTGAGAAAGACTCTAGCTGAGAAGCACTATCTTCATCAAGGTCCTCGGTAAAAATCAGAGGGTGCGGTGAAGTAGGAGCAGTAGAAGGGACAGGGGTATCAAGAGAGGAGTCACCATTTTCTTTTTCCAGACAAGCAAATACTTTCCGAATATGCGTATTACAAAAATTTTCCTCGACATCAATTCGTTCAGCATAATTAGAGAGGTCCATATAAACTTTCTCAATCATGCTAAGGGATTCCTTCTTTTTAATAAAATTCGTATAAATATTGATCCAATCCATGATGTACATCAAATCAATAAGACAAAGAATATTATCATCCGGGCCAGCAGCATTACAAGTAGTCATATCTATCATAAGCAGTAATCAAACTGTGAACTTCAACAGTTTTCTTCATGCAACATATAGCAAAAGGACTAGGAGGAAGAAGGGGTTCCCCATAGCCAAGAGTCACCGCATCATGAAACCATCTTGTGGACTACATCATACAACAGACCTTGTTAGCCATAAAATACAAGTAAAGGTAAAGGTGAAGCAAGTTCTAAGACACCCAGCTGTTACCTGCCACCATCCCACACAACAAAACCGCACAAGTTAGTTGCGTGAGGAAGATAGGTGTCATAGCTGAGCATCAGTTGTTATCCATGTCCGAAACAAGATTCACTACTTTATCAACTAAATTGCATTTATAAAAAAGTACATCCAATCTTCCCAATCATTCACTTCATTACTAAGCAATACATTCTGCTCTTTAACGAAGCCGTATCAAGGCATAAGCCATACCGATCAGTACAAGAGCAAAAGAAATGTATTAGGTTCACATTTACATTTTACATGTAAGCAACTATTTTTCACTATACTGATGGACAGAGATATGACTATGGTCAGAGCGTTAGGTAGTAGAGCACTTTCGTGCTATACTAGCCCCCATGGATATCCCGTAACTGTTTTTCGAGAGCCCAAACACCGAACAACTTGGGCAAATCCATGTCATTCAAGTGTACCATTGTCAAGCTCTATATGAGTACGTGACCTTACAAACAACACTGGGACACCGGATGCAAGCGAATTTAATTAAATAAAAAATACAAACTTCTATCTATTTTTAACGTACATAAGACCAGACTTTTCTAACATTATTAGTTACTACCTTTAAAGGAAGAAATTTTAGTATAATCATGCATGGATAAGACTTCCTGTAGTAACGAGTAAGGCTACCCACCGTATTGGTGCAGTTTTGTATAGCATCATACCTGAATGATAGACGAAGTCATCTCTTGCGAATTATCCACCTCAGCTATTTTAACAAATCACCTATGTGCTAGAAGATTCAAACCAAAAGTAGTGTGTTAAGCGTAAAGTACTTCTGTCACCCTCATAGTCTTTAACATTAGTTAACCCATCATTTTGTCGCAGATTATTAACTTATCGTTCAACTTATTCAAGAGTAGTTCCTTCCCCACAATATCCACAACATACAGATAATCATGTTCTGTGTATACGTCTTCTCAGAAAGAAACAATCAAACCAAGCATTCTTCAAGTTACACTCTTAGAAGCCAATTTACTCCTTATCAGAGGCAGCAATCATCATAGTTTGTATCATACAACCGTAGCAATCATCCAGAGCAACCAATTATAGCAAGTTACAACCAATGGAATAGCAGGAATGCTCTTATCAATCACATATAAGCATTCATCATTGTAATCACTGGAATCCATAAGTAAAGACAGCGGTCCATCACACTTTTTCCATTCTTACATACTGTAAAATGCGTGGAATAATGCATGCATGCAAGGCCATGCTTCATCACAGTATCAATATGGAATTTATACTCCAAAAGCAGTGCTAGCCAGCGGCCCATTCCGCTACACAAATAGCGCTGGCCAGTGACTACTAATCACACTTAATCAGTGATACTTTTTGTATACACCTGGATCGTTGTCCAGTGCCAACTATAACTCAATCAGTGATAGAAAAAATACCTGTAAAGGTGCCCACTACTGCTCCTTGAGGCAGCGCTTGATTGTAAGAATGCCGAATTACAGTTTTGCGAGCCAAAACTTGCTACTACACAACGGTAATCACAGCAAGTTGTAAACATTCATTCCTAATCGTAAAGTACAGCACAAAGCCTTCATTATCAACAAGCTAGTATTCCTCATAGCGTTCTCACCTTAGATTGCACTTCCAGTAGCTTTCACGAGTATTCCTCTTCAATAGCAATCACCGTAAAGAAAAGCACCAGTAAAGCAGGGCTGAAGGAGAGAGAGAGAAAGCAGGAAAGTATGAGGGAACATGAATAGGGTTTTGTGACTTCCCTTTTTATAGAATCAGAGGACACTTAGGTGTACTAAGTGCAAATTGCTGCTCACCGTTAGATTGACTTTTCAAAATGTGCACAGATCTTGGCCCTTGGAAAGACTACCAACTTTCCCACCACTTTTTTTTTTTATAAAAATTAATAAATGGGGTCTTCTATCATAGCAAGGCATTTTTCTTCTGTGCCGACTAGTAAAAAGGGTTATTACACAACATTTGCATTTTACAGAGGTTTGCGAAGTAAATAGAGTAAGATATTTACGTATTAGAGCCCATGAGAGAGAGAGAGAGAGAGAGAGAGAGAGAGAGAGAGAGAGAGAGAGAGAGAGAGAGAGAGAGAGAGAGAGAGAGAGAGAGAGAGAGAGAGAGAGAGAGAGAGAGAGAGAGAGAGAGAGAGAGAGAGAGAGAGACGGGGGGGGTTAGAGTGGTTAGGGTAAAGGATTAAAAAAGAATGCAAATCTTGGCATGATTTGTTGTGCCTATACAACAAAAGCCACACAAAGTCTTTATAAGTAATAAATGAAGTTATGTGATAGAAATTTGCTACAAAACAATCATTATCTACACTGAATATGGTTACGTTCAAGGGAATGATCAAGCAATTAGCTAAACACAATAGAGATCAATGCAACATCAGATAATTGATGATAGACATATCAATGGACAATAACCAAATTAGAAAAAAATACTCTAAGAAAAGGAGTAAAAGAAGCCCCAAACATGTAGAGAAAGTTTCACTCATACGATCAAAAGGAGTCTATATTCTAGGGATCCAAAGATTTGTAATTTAACATGATGACATCCCCCCCCCTCCCCCCCCCAATCCCCATTCTTTTATTAGAATTTTTAAAAATTGCTAATTAAAGCCCCCACCATCCTTTTGTTAGAATTTTTTTAAATTGCTAATTCCAATTTAGCTTGTTTGCTGTGATGGAAGGTGGAGAAGCTGTAGCCATGAAATCCTGGAAATTGGGCATGGCCATGGATACCTATAAAAAATAGTAAACATGACACTCTATTTTGAGCAGACATCCTACTCTATTGTAAATTGTAATTTATCATTTTTGAGCAATAAAGAAAGACTATGGCTCAAATTTTATGTTAAGAATAGTCTTGTCTGACTTGTACGGGTGGTTAGTTCCTTTGAAACCTTCTGGGAGCATGTATCATTAAAAACTTTAATCATCACCTGGATTCCACATGCATGACTTTCTATTCCAAATGTCATGTTCACTGGAACACACCGTCAATAACTGTGGATGGAAAGATCTTATTGCTTTGTTATTTTTCTTTAGATTCTGACTATTTGTTCGAAGTCAAAACTTTGCCATGGCATTCACATATTCTTTTATCTCAAGGATCTTTCAGCAGTCACAAAAGCAATCCGTGTTATAGTATAACTACCCCAATAGAACCAACGGAGTGTACCATCAGCCTAATGATGAAGAGCCTAATTATAAATCTCCAATGACAAATTGAGATAGGTACATATAAGATAAATCCAATCTTTCAAAGAAGATTAAAAAATAGAAAATTTAACTTTATTGAGTGGGTTAAAGACAATTCGGGAAGTTATTTTTAAACTCACTCGAATTCGGGATAAAAAAGAATATGTTATTCCATAATCTTTTTTGCTTAAGCTTAAGCCATAGAGAAATAAGATGAAGGATTGAACTATTAATCATAACTAATGTTGGACCAGATTGAAAAAATGAATCAACAATATCAATTTGCAGATGGACCGATTGACAACACATTTGATTACAAGTTGAAGGCAATGCAAAATCATGTCGCTAGTCAATCTGAAGAGCTCAAGCAACAATTTCCAAAAAGGGGTAATGTTTGTAATCCAATTTGTTCACGAATCCATATGGCTCACAACGAGTGTTCAAAATTGAAGCAAAGATTGACAGCCAAATATTGTCATTCATGAATTGTTGCATCGCATGATACGACTTATTGTCTGTTCAATCCAAGAGTAAGACAACACAAAAGAACTTCTTTTGAATAACATTAGGGAGCACCTAAGTCAACACCTTGGATAGGAGTGGGCCTGCTGGCTGGGACATCAAAAATCCATTCAATGTTATGTGCCAACGAAGCCATTTAGTAATCCAATACTATACAATCCATGTTGTTGCTCAACAAGAAAGGCAATGGGTGAAGTCATCGATAGATTGATGTGATGATTTTCATTGAATAGTAGATGTCCAAAAAAAGGCCAATATACATTTTTTTGTCAAGATTGTGAATATGGACATAGCTATAAGGATTGTCGACAAGGCCAAATGTACCAAAAACTAATGCTCCAATAAATATGATTTTCAAAAAATTCTATGGAAGTTCACAACTGATAGCTCCAATAAGGTCACATTGACCAACTACACTAGCAATGGTAGTTACAAGAGCACATAAGCGCAAGGCAATGCATCGGGGATTCACCTCCTACAAAGTCTAGTCTCGTTGATCAACCATCTACATTAGGGATTTATCCAAATCTCAATTAAAATAAAATAAAAAAATCATAATAAGAGGCAATGGATTAAAGATTTGCAAGTTGAAATAGCAGTACATGTCGCAAAGAAACGACTTTGAGTTGCAAGATCCATTGGGAAATTCGCCTCAACGCTCATATGTTAATACTCAATTACATCCAAGAGTGTAGAGCCTTTTCAGATCATTAAATCAAACGTTTCTAAAACAAAATTAAATGTTAATACTTTATCAACTAAAATGAAAATTACACTTAGAGAATTTTTATACCAAGTTTTATCACAAGCTAAAAAATAGTGAACAACACAACATTACACTTTCTATCAAAAATTAATTGTTTGATGAAAAAGCAGCAATAATATATGGATGCTCAAATGTCAATTTTATCTCCACGAAGTTATACGAGAATTGGAATCTTCTAAAGTCTAGAAGTTGTCAATTTTGCAATCAAGTTAGCAGATCAATCAAGTGTTCGACGGAGATGAGTTGTCAAAGATATACTAGCAAAGATAACAAGAGTTTGTCTATCGTTACCTTTGTGGTAATACATCTTCTTGATTCACCTTGAATATATCGAGTCTTGTTATGTCGTCCATGGTTATGAGTTGCTCAAGTAGTTCATAATTGGAGAACGGGCAAAAACACGTTTGAGATCCGCAAAAGAGCAATGAAAGTGGATCCAACTACTTGGACAGTACAATCAATTCCTCCAAATGTTGATCATGATTCATCAACAATGGATCACAACATAGATCGTGGAAAAGTAGCATTAGGTGTTCATTATGATTCTCAATCAAACAATGTAGATTAGATTGAAGCTTTAGCAACTGTGTATTGCACGGCAGGTTACATGTGTCACCATGATGTGAATTCAAATGTGAGCATTTCATCTCCAAACAAATGCACTCTTGATACACCAATTACATATTAAATCAATATGATGAATGTCGTGTGGGTTACAGTTGACCCAATTTCTGAACTGATAGAAAATGAGCTAATACCTTTGGGTCATGCTTTAATCTATGATGAGGGAACTGAGCTTATTGATGAACAAATTCTATTCCACATGGATCTATCTAGATTTGGAGTACAGAAGATTCTTGAACAGCCTCCACGAACAATTATTTCCAAGGAACCACTACCGAACAAATCTGCATCATAAACGAAGCACGCCAAACAACATTATAATCAAATTATCAAATGGAGTGATTACCAAGTGAAGCAAATTTAAGGATTGATGTTGGGATCATAAATCATTTAACCAATATTAAGGTGGATAAAGGGAATGGTAAATAAAATAGACAACAGTTCGCAAAAAGTCATTGAGAAGCGAAATTCCTCAATTCCAAATGAAATTTTACAAAGCAAACAGATTAACTTCCAAAGGTAAAGGAAAAATCACTCCATTGGAGGAAGAGATGAAAAAAAAACCCAACATAATGTTCCAAAACAACTATACTTTCGATGATATAGTAATCATTTACCAAAAGCTCAGCGGGAACATGATGAAACCCTAAACCCTAAACCCAAAAAACAACAAATTTCTAAATGATTGACTCAAACGCCAATGGATCTAGTTGAGCCTAGAGAAGTGAGATAATACATATGGGTGCACAATTATCTTCAACAAAAAATTTCAAGTTACAAGAGCTGATGTTAAAATACAAAGATTGCTTTGCTTGGTCATATAAAAATTCGTAAGAGACTCCTTATTCAGTGGTACAACATACAATTCATTTAAAAAATTGAGCTTTTCCAAAAATGATTCAATCATATCGTTGCAAACTGAATTACACAAAAAATTATTATTTCATGTACCAAGGATAATGGTAAAATGCAAATTTGTGTACACTAGAAGACACTAAATGCAAATACACGAAAAGATCATTTCATTATGATTCACAAAAAGTGTTCTAGATCGTGTAGCTGGACTAGAAGCCTATAGTTTATTGAATGGTTTCGACGACTATAATCAAATGAAAATTACACCAAAAAATTCAAATAAAAAAGTTTTTGCCATTGAATGCAAAACTTATGCCTACAAAGTTATGTCGTTTGGTCTTTGCCACGTTCCAAATATATTTCACCGACTAATGTAGTTGGCATTGAAAAAGTATTGCAAAACGTTTTTGAGATTTACCTTGATGATCTTTGTGTTCATGAATTGGATGATGAACATCTTACTCGGCTTGTTCAAGTATTTACTCAATGTCACAAGTTTCAGATTTCTTTAAATCTAGAGAAGTATTAAAATTTTGGTAGCACGCATCACATGCATGTATATTGATATTGTTAAGTTGTAGAAATGAGTTTAGATGAAACAATATGGCTTAAATTGTAAGATTAGAGCTGCTTTTGTGGATTTCCACTAATTATATCCATAATTTTTGTTGTTGAAAAACCAGTGTGTTGTATGATTAGGTCCATGCTAAAGACATGTAGGTTTTCCTTGGGGGTTGTCTCACCATACTTAGATTTTCTTTTAAATCTAGAAATACTTGATTGGATCCATCATACTATAGTTGTTTGGTAAGTCTATTATATATGCATGGCACATAATAGGTACATGCATGTGCACGAGAATTGTGTACTCATTTTAATGGATTTTTGTGGCATTGGGTCATTGTCTAGATCTACCATAGGTATTAGTTAACATTGAATATTAGAGTTATAGCAAAATGTGCACAAAAGTGTTCATTTCAAACAATTTTTGTTAATATCTCACAAACTACGATGAATCTTATCAAATCCTTTCACAAACATCATTGCTAGGGATTGACCTACATGACAAACATACATACTTACTACTATACTAAATATGTTTGTTTCCACTAATTAAGAGAGATCTTGAGGCATTAATTTTTTTTTAAATATCAATGTTCTTTGAGAAAAAGTCTTTGATATGACGAGGACCTTCCTCTGTAAACTTCAATTTTCTTTAATCAATTTGGTCTTATACATGAGAACAAAATTTCCATATTTTAGATCTTTGTTATGTAACCATCCTTACGACGTGCTTTCTCCATGATTATTGTGATTTTTTGTCAAATTCGTAGCTATGCCATGACATGGGCTTGTGTGTCCTAACACTATGAACTTATGAAATGACTATGAACAAAGTGTATTCTTGAAATGGCCTTGGACCATGCAATCTTGATGTGGTTACGGGTGGTCTGGCCAAGGAAGTCAATCAAAAAGTGTACTCAACCCTAAGTTAAACAAGGAAATATATTGATGGGAAAGAGGACAAGGGATCCAACGATGAATCTGATCTTCTCAAGGCATGTGCCAATATTGCATTATAGACCAAGACAATGCATCCACATGCAACTCCACCATTCATCAAGAAGTTGGCATCTGATGTGACACAAAGTAATTTTAAGTTTCACGTTTCCAATTAAAATTACAACCTCTTAGAAGTAAAATAAGCAAATATCTAATGAAATTTGCTCGGAAGTTTATGAAAATTATAGTTTTTGTTGACTCTTAAACAAAATTGTTGGTGCATAATTGTTAAGTTCTATGATAAAACAATCTATCTTTCATCTAGCTTCATGATTATTCACTTGAGAAAGCTAAAGACTATCTAGCTAAGCTTTTGGAGTTATTTGTCAAAGTTTAGTCAATCGAAAATGATAAGACATTTAGACTTTGATTAATGTGTGGTTCAGAGCTTGTTAACAAGGTGGGTATGTGAGCAATATGAGATAAAAACTACAACTACTTCTTACCATTGATGCAATTACCCTGATAAGCTATTTAAATACTCCTTGAATCCTAGCCTATGTGCTCTAACATCTCACTCTTGAAGCACCAAAAGATTTTAAAGTTTTGAGCCTAAATCACCAGCCAAATCTAGGTGGTTGGTTTTTTTCGTAGCTTCAATGAACAACTTCATCACCCTTTACGCTTGGGAAAGAATGTTCAAGTGACCTTTCCATCAATTTCAACGACCATGCATTTATGGCTAGGTCATTGACTTCATCAAAAGGTTTCTAGAAAATCCATTTACCAATAAACAAATAAGATTCCCGTCTTAATTATCCTACAAAAGTACAAATTCCACACAATAAATCAAGTTGATTTTTTCCAAACTTTGTACAATGAGAATGTGAATTGCAAAACTTGAATAAAAATTTGTATGTCCTATATAATTGAACAGCATACTATTATGTGAACCAACTTGATAAAATTATTCTATCTTACTAGCAGATTGAGCATGGTATCTGGACTACGATCACATCTCAAATGACGTTCAATTGTGCTACATTCTGCACATACGAGATAATTCTGTATAGAAGGGAGATGATGATGAGCGATAGAGGAGGAATAAATGCAATCAAGAAGACGTGCATCGATCTTTGGGGACACCCCCTTAAGGAAGTATTCCACGTCCCTGATAAAGGAAAGAACTTGCTTTTAGTCAGTAATGTGACTAATCTTGGGTGATATTTAAAGAAGACACGTGCTTGATAAAATATGAATGTGAAATAATAGAAGTTAGAATGAGGATGGGAGGCTTGCACCAATTACAAGGACCTTAGACATGTCAATTGCATGACCTGCATCCAATGACTCGGAAAGAAATGAGTTGTGGTATAAGAGGATGTGTCATCTCAAAATTGGGAATCTGCTAAGGCTAGCGAGGTGTAGGATGTTGCGGAGATTTCACTATGACTTGAAAGGAAACTTGAATAGGTGTGATGCTTTGTCTATGGCAAGCAACATCAAGAGATGAGAAAATTATTGTGCACATAACTTGGAGTCTGATCCACAATTATGTCTGTGGGCCTACAGAGGTACCACCCATCAAGGAGTCCAAGTACTTTGTAACCTTCACACATGATAGGGCACTAGGATGGTGCACATTGATCCAATAAAACATAAGGATCAAGTGGTAAGAGTGCTTCATAATACTTTCTTGATGTACTACATTTATAATTGTTTTGTACAAGATTAAATGTGTGAAGGTACTTAGTCTAGTAATGACTAGGCTTTAGTCATTCTTGTTATAGTATCGATAATTAGTCATATTCAATATCATACTAACTTCCTGACAAGTTTGCAAAATCAAAGGGATTCTTCATCCATTTACCAAAAGCACAATCCAGAACAGTGGAACACCTTGAAGCAGTGATTGCAAAAGCACTGACAATAGCTTACTAAGTCATACAATGTGTTACAATAAGTGCTAGTCACATAGTAAACCAACTTTGAGGTCAAATAGAGACACTCCTCAGCTGATAGTGCTCATGGTTCTATAAGAAGCTATTGTTGAACAAAAAGTAAGTCCACACACCATAATTGTACAAATGGCCAAAAATCAAATGACTTTGATTGAAAACTAACCATCATAATTGCCCATTCACAAGAAAATAGAAGATACACCTTAAATAGATGATTCCATAAAGCTTGCGCTCATGCCCACCTAGTAACATAGAGATTGGTGGAGGGTTTGGCCAACGCATAGCAAACTGAACGTAGCTATGATTTCTCCAACAAATTTTCTAGAAATAGATTCAGTATGTACCGCCCTGTTGACTGCACATCCAACTTTTTGTCACTAGGCTCATATTTTCCTCGACGTAGCTGATAATGATATGTCACCCCAGAAACAATGTATTGCTCCCCCTTTACTACTATTGTCTCTCCACATTGAGTGTTCTGCTCAACAAAAAAACAGATTATTAAAGTGACTTTGATAAAAGCAGCTAAAAATTCTAACTTGAACGATCTACTGCTCAAGAGGCGTTACAACTGATTTTATTCCAATGCAAATTCACCTTATAAGATTGATTGATATCCCTTTGATCCAAAAAAAACACTCAAGAGACTTTAATTGATTTAAATTGATAGATATGTTTCCAGCTTATCCTCGAATCTTAAATTGAATTCAAAAAAGTGGATTGCCCCGTTTCAGTTAGTCCTAAAGCAGGAACTTACTGTGGGTAGACAATGGATCCCCAAATTCCTTTGTGGTGGTGTAACAACTCTCACGTGATAACGATGGTGCTCTCGATCCCCCCTCTCTTTTTTCTTACAAAGAATGTGTTGGTGTTTGCACTGCACATTTCAGCAGAGATACCCATGACCTAAATGATCACAAAAACATATAACTTTCACAGTAAGATAGTCAAGAAGTAAACAAACTGCAAAATTATTAAGCAAAACAACATGAAAAATAAATCAAACACTATGAGTAGTATAGCAAATATGTAAAAATACCAATATGAGTATGATGAAAAACCCACAAGGACTCTAATTGATCTTAATGAACAGCAATTATGTTGAAAGGAGATTTAACTGTACTGATCAAAACAAAACGATAAGTTGCTGAAGCACCTGCTGAAAATGAAAGTTGGAACTCCCTAATCTAGTCACCAATCAATCACTAATGAATAATGAGGTGACAAGGCCTATTTATAGTGTGTAGAATCCTAGACTTGGGCTAGAGTCTGGACTCTGCACCATACCGCTAGGTCCCAATAACCAATTATTAAAACGCTTCTATAAATGGTAATAATAAAAATGACAGTCAAGTGCCCAAACAATATGGCCTATTGTCATATAATAACAATAGTGAAATGGGGGTTCAGCTTGTGGCGCTCCTTCCTCAAAAAGATAGGTCTTTATTGTTGGTAAATTGATGAAAAGATGACAAAATGATGTTCACAACAAAGTAGTTGTCGATGCAAGGAGACATGAGATATAGAACACTATTACAAGAATGTTGAAGCCAACAAAATGAGATGTAAAAAAGTTGATGCTGTTATATGCACTTAGCATGCACAATGAGTTTATAGTGCTAAAACAAAAGACTCAGATCAAACACAAAAATTTTCACATGAGGGTAGAGGGGTGTGTATACGCGTCCCCCACTTGATGTTATCCACCGTTGACAATGGTAGGCTCCTTCGACATAGAAGTGGGTCCAGAGACCAACGACTAGAGTCGCATGTTAAATTTATGACTCTAATGATTATTAACCATGGTCATATGACAAAAGTGTAATAGTCAAATGGATGTACTCACGTGAAAATAAGGCATCGAGGTACATGGTACAACAAAATGGATATGACATTCTACAACCCCTATCTTTGGCTTTTTTGAAGGATACCCAAAAAGCTTCTAAATTTCAAAAAAAAAAAAATCATGAGTACTTTCATAAAACCATAATAACTTGCTTGTGGTGTCATCGATGATTCCAGTTCGATCTCTCCATATCTCTCGTATGAAGTCATGGTCAACCTCAATCTGTTTCATCTACGTTTGATGAACCAGGTCCTCTTTGTGAGTTGGATGTAGCTTTGGTTGTCAAAATGCAGTGTGGTTGATGCCACTTGCTACAACAGTAGGTCTTTGAGGAGCCTTCTCAACTAGATAAGTTCACATGCTGCCTTTTCATTCTTTGACACTCTGCATCTGTGGAAGAAAGTGCTGCCATTGGTTGTTTCTTGTTGCACTGAGAAATAGCCCATGAGCCCACATTATCCATTTTCATCAATATACTTAAACCATGACTCTACGTGCCCTTAATATATCTAAAGATTCCCCTTCTAGCAACTCTACCCAATACAGAGTACCCCACATTTCATTCTTCATAATAGAGTGTCATATTCTTGTTTCATAGCCTTTTGCCAGATTTCTACCTTAGCAGCTTCTTTATAATTATGTGGCTTGAGTATTTGCAAAACAGTAGACATAAGGGCTTAACTTGTCTCAGACCTTTCTTGTTGTTGTTGTTGCCATTGTTGTGAGGACCTCCTATGAGGGAGATGACTATGCATCCATTTGTGAAATAGACTTCTCTTGCTTAATTCTTCATTAACTTGTGGCTCTTACTCACTAGTGTTTTTCTCCTTGCTTTTTTCAAAGCTCCTTTCCACAACAGTGAAAGTCAAGATTTTTCTTCATCAAATATTGCCAAAATAAGTGTCGTAGTTGGCAAGTCATACAACATACACACTTTTGGTCTTCACCATAACTCCAAAATGAGCACTCCTTTGCCTTTGAGTCTAATTTTCTACTTTTGCAAATAGGTACATATCATAGGCTCTACTTGTCAATAATCAGATAACAATAGCATACATTCATCATAAGCAATCACCACAAGGAAGAGCAACACACTATCACTTACTAGATAACTGAATGTCACGTGTACAAAAAAACCCTGATAGAGAGAGAAAATCTAGGAGTTGACTAATAGACTAGTCTACAGCTGGTAACATTTGGCAACAGTAAAAGTACATCGTAAACAATAACAAATGAGGTTTTTCATTGATTTCTAACACTCCCTCAATGATAAAATTACACTCTTCTATTCCTAATAGAATGCGAAAATTTTCAAATTTACATCTACCTAATGACTTACTAAAAATATTTGCCACTTGATCTTCAGATTTACAGAAAACAAGATCAATGGCTCCATCAAGAATTTTCTCTCGAACAAAGTGATAATGTATTTCGATGTGCTTGGTTTGAGCATGGAAAACTGGATTTTTGGCAAGGTGAATGCAACTTGGTTATCACAAGATATAGTAGTCACATCCACCTGTGGTTGACCTAAATCAACAAGCAATCTTCGTAACCGTACTGCTTCCTGTGTAGCATTGCTGAGTGCACGATATTCAGCTTCCGTCGAAGATAAGGCCACTGTAGGTTGCTTTTTGTTGCTCCATGAAACTGCAGTTGTACCATGACTGAATGTATGACCACTGGTAGATCTTTTGTCATCAATATTACCTGCCCAATCGGCATCTGTATAACCTACCAACATTAGCACTTCAGGCTAATCATACTTCAAACCAAAATGTAATGTCCTCGAATGTACCTGAGAATACGTTTAGCAGACTTCCAGTGTGCTTGCCTAGGATCTTGCATAAATTGACTTACAACACCAACAGCATAAGCAATATCAGGTCAATGTGTGTCAAGTAAATCCAACTACCCCCAAACTGCCTATACAGATAAGCGTCCACTTTCTTAGATTCATCATATGCAGTAAGCTTCATGTTGACATCCAACAAATCCTTGAGGTTGTACCAAATACACCTCTTCATCCAGCACTCCATTAAGAAAAGGTTGATGACATTTTGTGCTTTCCGTTTTCTCTTGCCAAAGGCCCGCTGATCTTCTTCAATTACTAGCCTTGTCTATTCACCTGTCACGATCTCCCATAGCTCCTTTTCCCATCAAAATGTTCTTCAATTGCATAGTTGTCGGCTCCTTCCAATTTGCTTGACTCATTGAGGACGCTCTCGCTTAGAGTTGCCATTATTGCACTTAGATGAGTCCGGGTTGCAAAAATGACTGCAATAATGGAAAATTTTCTGTGAAATTGACAAATGACGTCTTTGACAACTATTCAATCCGAGCTATGGATAGGAAGTTATGCCAATTTGAAGTATTTGGCCTCACAATGGTTCAAAACTGCCCTTAAGCCTAAACAATGGCAATTATTACCAAACTGCCATTTTTGAAAATTTCCTCCATCGTGCACAGATCTCCGATTTCAAAGATTTTTATACCAACGCGGAGCCCTTTGTACCAGCATAGCTCTCGTCTAATCAAATCTCAAAAACAGTCTCCCCAGCTAGGTCAAAATATCACTCTATTTTCTGCTTTCCTGCAAAAACAACTAGTGGACAGAGAGCCTTTAGGGAGAATGGGCCAGTCCCAGAAAATAGGGGCACCTGTGGGACCCTTTCAAATTGACATTTCTTCAATGAAAAAGCCGCCCTTTCTTCAATTCTAGAACTTCATTCAATCTTGGCCGTTGATTTGCTTCAATTTGACAGTCCACAATCTTCATTAAATTCAGTGATTTTTGGTGCAATGATCTACACATCCAACTATCCTTGCAGTTGGCTACCTCCCAACACTTCACTCACTGCAAATGATAAAGAATACTGAGTTTTTCAGACCTGCACTACTTACTTGCACACATTTCACAAAAGTAGGCTAAAAACTCAATGAAATCGCAGTTTTCAATCCTCTGGATGCCTCCAAACTGTGAATAAGAGTACTAGACATTGTCTAGTGTGATTTGCAGTTCCCCAAATAGTCGAATGAGAGATCTCTTGGCAAAACTCTCTCACAAATAGCACTTTTGACACACAACTTGGAAATATTGTAAAAATCTCGACACTCAACAGATTTTCAATCTGTCTGATGCTACCCTGGCCTTTGTGATGCCTCCGGGACTGTTTCCCCGTTCCCCGCTGATGATTTGATGCTTCAGTACCTGCAAAATAGCAAAGTAGATTTTTTCAAACTTTTGCCTAGAAAACCTTCTGTGAAGGACTTTCTCACTTCATTGCGGAGCCAGTGACAAGCTGTATCCACTGATCAAGCACGCAGGACTATCGGGCTCTGATACTAATAATCAAATCAATAATAAGCAATGACTACAAGGAGGAAGAGCAACACACCATCACTTACTAGATAACTGAATGTCATGTGTACAATAAACCCTGATAGAGAGAGAAAATCTAGGAGTTAATAATAGACTAGTCTACGCTAACTACAGCTGGTAACAGTTGGCAACAGTAAAAGAACATCGTAAACAATAACAAATGAAGTTTATATCGATTTCTAACACTATTGGGCTATTACTTAATTACACTGTAGTGTTAACAACTTCAGGCCAAAATCCCTTAAGTAGACCTCTAGATTTTAACATGCTCTTTGCATATTCTACAATAGTCATATTCTTTCTTAATGCTACACCATTCTGATGTGTTGTGGAAAAACATCAAAAGTATATCCGCTTCTCTTATTTGATGATTAATCTTAGGACCTTGTTTTTTTCCCAATTTTATTCTCTATCGGTCACTTGAACTATTTATATACTTAAAGGCCTATGATTCCTTCCTAAGAAAATAAAACTACATTCTTGATGTAAAATCATCTACGAATATTATAAAATAGCATGCCCCCAAAGCCAAACACCCCCCCCCCCCCCCCCCCCCACACACACACACACACACAAATCAAAAGACTTGATTTGGATGGGTCCACATATGTACAAACATATAGTTCCCAACACTTCCTTTTCCATAAAGACCCCACCCTTAACAATCCTTGTCTATGATATTTTCTAGGCACGCAAGCTTCACACATACTTGAATCTAATGTCAATACAGGAAGGTCAACAACCATATTGTTTTTCTTGAGGATATACAGGCTTTGAAGATTTGAACTCCCATATCGCTCATGCCACAATCTCCCTCGAGATGCTCTAGTGTTGCAAGTGCACGCTAACTAGGAATGGATGCATGCAATCTAGACGAGTCCCATGCTTTCACTCCTTCAGCAACCACTTCCTATAGTTGAAATCTACATCTTGGACCAAGAATCTCAACTCAATCAAACTCTACTTTCATATTTTGGCTAAACATAGCAACAATAAATATAAGATTCTTAGACAACTCACGCAAATACAGAACATTCCTTACAAGTTTAATTCCACCATTAGGCATTTTCATATGCTAATCCTCATCCTTTCGATTTGTATGTGATTTCTCACTTATGCAAATCTTTTAACCATCGTACCTTTCTACAATTGTGAGAACTACTCTCTATGTGGACTCATATGCTAACAAACAAAAGGAACAAAAAATACATCAATTTGGCTCTTTTCATTCTTATCACCACACATGACTTTCTCCACATACTAGCCCGCTTGCTTTTTGAAATACTACTTTCTTTGACAATATTGCTTCTTTGTACACTCAAAAGAAAAGTGCTCAAACTTTCCACAATATTTGAAGTTATCTTTGAAGAGTAAATAGGTGTACCTATGAACTACTTAACCTCAATAACAAACACAACAGATGAAAGCTTTAAGCAAACTGGTTGTGCAAGTATCGACAACCTTCAAAAAACACAACTTCAAATCACAAATCACCAAAAAAGAAACTTCAAACGCTTGATTAGAGAGAGAGAGAGAGGAGGGGGGCATAAATAGAAACTATTTAGGGGTCTACTCCAACTTGAGTTTCATACCACATGGCATGCACACTTGGCCACTTGCACCCAACTTGCACTTACTTAACTAGAAAGAGGTATACAATGTATCCACATTGCACAAATGTATCCAAATTGCATAATAACATATAACCCAGTTAAAATTCTGATAGGATCTAGTGCAGTATACAGATCACATCAATCAATCACCATAGCTTCACCTCATAAGCTCTCACAGATGGCACAACAAATCTTCACACTCACCACTCACCAAATGTAATCACTGACCCGTTCTTCATCTTCCGCGTGTCCCACACACAGTTCGTCCAATGCAAGTCCGCTATCCTACCCAATAATGGCTTCCAACCGGCACTACCTCGCACTTCAATCACCCGTGACCACCAAAATGTGTGTACCTCCAAGCTAGCCCCAAATCTATCCCTTGAACGAGAAGTTTCCAAGTTATAGATGCGTGTGTCAATGCAGCTATCACCCGACTCGACAGTGCCACTGCTGATCATGCTTGTGAGAGCGCTGCCCCAAATGTCACCCGACATTGGTCGGTTCTAACTCCAAAAGCTGAACCTGTTCACAAGATTTTTCCACTCGTAACCGGCATTCCATGCCTACCTCTCACATGCGATTGCTTGCCCTCTCAAAATTGTCGCCAATAATGAGTAGTCACGACGCCAAGCTGCACTTTTGTCGCCAAAACTAGCTTTCTCCACACAATTCCGCTATCATTCGCCCCCATACAGCATTTACCACTTCCAAACACCCTATTACCCTGTTAGAAGTAAGTAATAATGATTTTGAAGCGATAATGCCTCGACGTACCGCCCTGTAGCAGGTTTCACCAGCCAAAAATTGCCCCAAATTTGGCCCAAATAGCGAATGTAGCCCATCTCTAGGTCACTCATACTCAGCTCGATGGAATGATGATAAAAACACCCCGAAACGCAGTTCTCCTTGCTCGGTGACGTCGCTTTGTCCCCTAGCTCTGAGCAGCCAAATTTAGGGGTCAATTTGGCCCAAGGATGGCCAAAAAAGGTGCCTTCTAGCCAAAGATAGGCCTTTTTCCATTTAGCTTGCAAAAAATGAACTAGAACCTCATTCAGAAGTTTCTTAATGCAGAAATGGCTATAGAGCCCTTCGAGTCCAAATCCACATTTCAATATGAAGATTTTTATTGAAAAGAAGTCCACTTATTCCTTTCAATGGCCTTTGGGCCCTTTCATTTTAGATCCAATGGTTGGATTGCATCCAACAGCCTACCTTCACTTCACGCTAATTCACCCAATCTCCATCGTAGATCCTTGATAGACTTAATCCAACGGCCCTCGTTGGTCTGCGCGACGACACGCTGCCCTACAGCCGCGGATACCTCCAAACGCTAGCTGAACAGGTTGAATTTCTCACCAAACTATCAACACCCCCACGAAACCGAAAATTTTCCAAATTTCCAAATGACCCTATAAATTGCCATGGCTCTCCATCACTGCTCTTTGCATAACAATGCAAGCCCCGTTACGCCAAACGGCGGTCCATACAGTGAATCAAAAGGCCATCACCGATGATTTCCTCAAAACCACCGAAACTGCAAGTTTTTCTAGAATTCTTCCAAGAATCCCCTTACGACGATCGTTCTGATCTTTCCCAAAGCTCCGATCGAAGGAACTTTGCCGATTCCTGCCATCCGGACCACCTGCACCCTGTACGGTGTCCTTTCTCCTGAGATGCTTCTCATGTCGTTTCTCCTAGTGAAAGTTACCGACGACGGCTCCACCAGATCATGCATACCTGCAACACCCTGCCGCTCTGATACCAAGTTAAAACTCTGATAGGATCTAGTGCAGTATGCAGATCACATCAATCAATCAGCATAGCTTCACCTCACAACTACCAAAAAAACTGTACGTATAGATTATTCACAAACTTCCGAAAAGGACAAGTGTCCTAAAATTGGCCTACCACTTGCCAAACTAAGGTCGGCGGGCCCAATATGGCCAAATTCGACCAACAAACTCGAAACATGCCCTCGAGTATAGAAAGTACTGTAAATAACTTTGTACAGGCTAATTTTTCCAATGTGTGGCTACTCGGCTAACCCAAGTAGTCGGCTACGGGTTCAGTGCTCGACCGATATATCCATAGCAGGTCACGTCCCGAACACAACCAGATACAATAAACCAAATAAACTGTACAATAAATAAACACTAATGCAACTTAGAAAACTATAGTTCCTCTAAGAATGAGTTGGAATTAACCTTCTATAGCAAACTAAGCTTTGTCCCTTCAAAATTCATCAATGAGAGTTTAAACTCCCCATGAACTAGCCAAGAGGAAGCAAGTTTTGCCTAGATCTACAGCGAACTACCTCTAGAAGACCACTAGCCACTCAAAAGCAACAAGCTATCAAAATTCAGCAAGAAACAAATGAAAATTCAGGCTTCCATAAGGTTTGAAGGACGAAAAGATGCCTTAATCAAACTAGGAGGCCATAAGATCAACAATCCAACAAAAGGCACCAATTTTGTGATCCGAGAAATTCCGCTAACAAAGTAAAGCTCCAAAAATAGGATAATAGCATTCTGTCCTACCTGAAAACAACTCCAAATAGCCCACACCTACCTAAAATACACAAGATAGAAGCAAAAGCTTTCAAAGTGGTAAAACCCTCAAAGAGCACTGTTGCAGGTCTCCCCAACCTTTGCTGCATAGGAGTGAACGAGAAATGAGCTCGCACATCGAAACTCTCAAGCACCCACTGAAATACACAAGATAGAAGCAAAGCTTTCAAAGTGGTAAAACCCTCAAAGAGCACTGCTACAAGTCTCCCCAACCTTTGTTGCATAGGAGTGAATGAGGAATGAGCTCACACATCGAAACCCTCAAGCACCCACACATCCTAAGCTCACAAGTGGTGCATGTGAATCAACCATCAGGGACAAGGATTTAGAAGAATATGACAAAAGAGACTTAAAAATTTCCATAGTAAAGAGTGAGACTCCAACGGGATATAAATAGCCTCCTCTCCTATGTAGTTGTTTGGCAACTTAAAATTTGTGAGCTGCTTTCTACAAAAATTGGGGATGGCTAAGTTGCAAGACGAATAGATTATTGGCAATTGAATTATGTGTATTCTTTGTAAGAAAGTCCATGTATTTAACGGTTTGTTGTTTATTTGTTGTGTTGGGCATGATATCTTATATGATCGTTTCGTTATTTCAAGGTAATTGAGGCACATACTTTGGTTGCACTAGGGATTTTGTACTTTGTATGTTGAATGATGCCCTTCAATGTAAAGAGGTGCTTTCTTCTAAGCACCTCTTTACATTGAATGGCATCATTGAAGACACAAAGCACATAAATGATTCCATTATCTCCCCGGTTGATCTTTCCCAACAACACAATAGTTTCTAATGTTAATGGAAACTAGGCTACTAGGTGGAACTTGGCCCAAATAATGTCGATGTTGTTGTTAGAATTTGTCATACAAATTCTAGATGGAGTTACTAGTCCTACTAGCACTCACATAAACCAAGCATAGAGATTAAAGAGAATTCAAATTATAGAAAAATTGACCTTAACACACTGGAATGATATTGTAGTGGGGCGCCAGCCTACATATATACTTTCTCTAATCTATGTGAAAAGCTAAAAGTATCAAGCTAATAGCAAAAGAACAAAAGCTATTGCTAAAATTACTACCTATATTGGATAAAGACCCAGGGTGGATTTCTAAGTAGTAAAATAGATCCTAATCTAGTAATAGTGCGCCCACCTACATGCATAAGCAATAAAAAATGAATTTACTTTAAATAGTAATGGCTCCTATAATAGCACACAGGCATGGCCAAACTATCATTAAGGGGCATCAAATAAACATTAATTCCTAACACTCCCCCTTAATGTTTACTTTGTTATCTAATATTCCTAGAAGTTCTGTAGTAGATCTTCGATCTTCCGCATCAACAGCCTAGTCAACATCCACATATCCCTGTAACTTCAAATCATCTTGTCTCCCATAGAGAATGCCAAATCTCAAAGTATCCTGGATATATCTGAGTATCCACTTAGCAGCTCCAATGAATCTGCTTAGGCTTAGGCATAAACTGACTAACCTACTCACAGCATAAGCAATATCTGATGTCGTAGTAGTTAGATAGATTAAGCTTCCAACAAGCTTTCTATATTACGTCTCATCTACATCCTGTTCCTCCTCAGATTTACTAAGCTTGCATCCACTATCAGATGGTGTAGATATAGGCTTGCACTCTGACATATTGAACTTTTCAAGAAGTTCATGAGCATACTTAGATTGAGAAATAAATAGCCCATGTGCTACTCTCCATACCTAAATCCCAAGAAAATATTGTAGTGAACCAAAATCTTTCATGTCAAACTCCGATGAGAGATCTTTCTTGATACCCTGAATCATACTATGATCCGATCCTGTAATAACAAGGTCATCCACATACATCACTACAATCACAATATGACCATCCCTGATCAGAACATGAAGTGTATGCTCCGAACTACTCCTTTGAAAGCCAAGCTCCTCAAAGTATGTGTCAATCCTCGTGTACCACACGCCCTGGTGCCTGCTTAAGTCCATATAGTGCCTTGTCCAACTTGCAAACTTTGTCTTCATGTCCTGCTACTATGTATCCCTCTGGCTGCTCCATGTAGACTTCTTCCTCTAGAAATCCATTTAGGAATGCACTCTTCACATCCATTTGTTGAATATCCCATCCAAATTAAGTTGCCAATGATAAAATTGTCCTCATAATAGTAGATTTAGCAACTGGTGCGAAAGTTTCTTCATAGTCAATCCCTTCATGTTGAGCATAACCTTTTGCCACCAATCTTGCCTTATGTTTATCTATAGAACCATTTGATTTGTACTTAGTTCTATAGATCCACTTGCATCCAATGGCCTTTTTACCTATAAGTAACCAAACAAGTCTCCAAGTCTTGTTCTTCATGATTGAGTCGTACTCCTCATTCATAGTTTTCCTCCAAATATCCTCTTTTTCAGCCTCTCTGAAAGTAGATGGATCCTTGGTTTCCAATACTATGGCCATATATGCAAAACGTACATTCCCATCTTCGTGATGATCTTCTTGTCAATCTTGATCTTCATGATGATCCTCCTGTCGATCCTGATCTTCATGTTGCTTTTCAAGCCTAGTCGATCTCCTAGTTCCATGCGTACAGGACTCTCCCTATTCCATAATGACACTATCCTTGATAGTTTCATAGTACCATCTAGGCAATCTTCTAGCTTCTGATGTAGGATGCTTCCTACCTGGTGAAGTGGGAGGTGAATAAGTATCCCATATACTTGATCTCTCCTTCCTTTTCCTTTCTCAACCAAGGTCACTCTAGGTACTTGGATTGGCGTAGGCGATACATGTGTCGATTCAGGCTCCTATAATAACTCGTCACACAATATAGAGATTCCTCCATCTTGATTCCTATCATAAGGTATCTTTGTATCTTTATGAGTTGCCTCCTCATCAAAGTATACATCCCTACTTATGATGACTTTCTTACCCTCTAAGTCATATAACCTATATCCCTTCTCTTGACTATCATATAGGAATAAACACTTGGTCGCCTTAGGATCCAATTTGCTCCTGGAATCCTTAGGTATGTGAGCATAAGCAATACTTTCAAACACTCTCAAATGACTTACATCTGGCTTCCGACCCGTGTAAGCTTCCTCTGGAGTCCGATTCTCTACAACCTTTGTAGGACTTCGATTCAAAAGAACCGTCGTCTTAACTGTTTCACACAAAACGTATTTAGAAGATTTTTACTCTTGAGCATACTCCTCGCAGTTTCCACTATAGATCGGTTCTTTCTTTCCGCAACTCCATTTTGCTGAGGCATATCCATGTATGCAAATTGTCTCTTTATACCATGATCCTTGCAAAATACCTGAAATTCCGTAAAAATATACTCTCCCCCTTTGTCCAAGCAGAGTATCTTGATTTGTGTATATGTTTCTTTCTCCACCTGTGTCTTAAACCAAGTGAAATATTTGAATGCTTCACCCTTATTCTTGAAAAGATAGATCCATGTCTTCCTAGAATAGTCATCCACAAACACCATGAAGTAACTTGCTCCTCCATAAGATTGAGTCCTCATAGGACCACACAAATCTATATGAACAAGTTCTAGAACATTTCTCACCCTAAATGTACTAGGCAAAAATTTCTTCACATGATGCTTGTCTAAGACACAGCCTTCACAAACCTTGTGATCAGAAACAACTTGAGGTAAACTTGTAACCATGTTGTATTTCCTCAAGACTTGTAGACTTTTGTGATTCACATGTCCGAACCTTTCGTGCCATAACTTACTCATTGATCCAATATCCGCAACACTTGCATGATGAGACACCGCTCTTCATCAAACTGCACCACCATGTGTTGCTTCGCAATAGCTGATACTAAGAGTAAGTTTTTCTTGATTAATGGTACATAAAGGACGTCCTTTATGTCTCCAATCTTTGTAGTTGAACCTGTACTTTTCCAAATCCTTTTATAATATATGTGTGGTTATCTCCCAACTTCACATTTGACCCATCATCTAATTTTTGAAAATTAGATAGCCAGTCCCGTCTAGGTGTCGAATTCTTTGAAGCTCCTGAATCAATAAACCAACAGTCTTCTTCCTTCGAGAAGCCACCACCAGAACATGTCGACGCCGAAAACAACTCATAGTCTTCAAGATTCAAAGCACTCAATTTTGCATTAGATGCTTCTTCTTCTTCAACAAAATTCACATCTTGCTTTTTCTTGAACTTCTTGTGTTGGCACTCCTTTGCATAATGCCCAGATTTTCCACAAACAAAGTAGTTTCCCTTTCGAACTACTTTTTTTCCATCGTTTGATCGATTTGATTGATTCTCCTCCATATCATGCTGCATCTTCTTCTTCTTCTTCCCTTTGCCACCCTTTGTGGAACTTTGCTCTTGCTTCTTTGCTTGGAATGCATGTTCCTTGAAATTGTCCCTGTTGACAATATTTTGTCGTCTCATTTCTTCCTGTAGTAATATGGCATTCAGCTCATCGAAAGAAAGCCTCGTCTCCCGTAACGAGAGCATCATTACAAAGTTCTAATAAGCCAAAGGTAGACTATTAAGTACAATGGATATTAAGACTGAATCTTGAACGCTTTCTCCAATCGCAATAAATTGTCCTCTCAAATCTTTCACCCGAGTAAGTAGTTCGTTACTAATTCACCTGTACCCATCTTCAATGTGTGTAGCTTATTAGTCAAGAACAAGATTCGTGACTGATTTACCATCTCATACAAGTTCTTCAGTATATCCCAAGCCTCCTTAGGTCCAGTAGCATCTCTGATGTGAGATATGATCATATCTCTAATAGACAAGTTAATGATATGATGAGCTTTTCTTCGACGTCTCTGATACTCCCGCAACTCCCTGTCAGTATTAGGAGGTACCTCAACACCTGTGACGATTTTCCAATATTCTCGATCCTGGAGAATATTTTGCATCTTGAACTTCCATATACTGTAGTCCGTGCCATCTAGCCTGCTAGACTCTGGCAACACAGCATCATCAATTAAGTCTAAAATAGCAGCGAACAGGTCTGAAATAGGTCTTTGTGGCAGCGATTAAGTCTAAACAGCAGCAATCAACCTGTTTTCTCCAACAATCTACATGTTTACAGCGATCTGATTCAGATCTGACAGCGATCAGCCTGAAACAGCAGACAACGGACAGTCTCCAACCTATGATCAATCTGTAGACAGCAATTCAGGTTCTCAGTAAACAGCAGACAACTGTCAGTTCTAATTCCGACAGCAGTTCGAATCTGCTTTCAACTAAGTGATCCACCAAGTTTGATTCCAGCGAACTAATCAACATCCAACTAGCGATCCAACATGTAGCTACAGCCAGCGATCCACTCCTCCAATCCACTTCTAGCAACCCTGCAAAAAGCAATCTCTCTCTATCACCAAAAAGCCTACTCTGATACCATGTCAAAATTTGTCATACAAATTCTAGATGGAGTTACTAGTCCTACTTTGTGGTGGGGTGCCAGCCTACATATGTATTTGGGTAAAGACCCAAGGTGAATTTCTAAGTAGTAAAATAGGTCCTAATCTAGTAGTAGTGTGCCCACCTACATGCATAAGCAATAAAAAACGAATTTACTATAAATAGTAATGGCCCCTATAATAGCACGCAGGCATGCCAAACCATAGTTGCACTCTGATTCTGAAACGCGGCCCAGAATCGCGTTTCAGATTTTTTGTAGAAACGCTTAGAAACGTTGTTTTTTTTTCTGGGCAATATGGGTATCAGATAAAAGCTCTAATTAAGAGCATTATTGCTGTGTAGTTTGCCGAATGTTTCGGGTACAGGATGGTCCAGTTTAGGTGCATTAACTCCCAGGTTTACGCTTTAGCTCCTTTTAATATAAAAAATTAATAAAAAAAGAGAATGCCCCAATGCCTCTCTCCATCTTTCTCTCTCTCTCTCGCCAAGTAGATGCCTGCCTCATAAAAAAAAATTTGACTCCTCCACGGCTGGCGCGTTTTTGGCCGCGAGGAGGAGCACGAAATTGAATATATTTTGGTTTTTTTTTTTTTGACCACGTTTTGCAATTCGCATAATCGCGGTTCGCTGCAACTATGTGCCAAACTATCATTAAGGGGTATCAAATAAACATTAATTCCTAACAGTTGTCCCCAAGAAGATGCGGACTAGACAATGTGTGTTTAGAGGCACATTGTAAGATATAATGGCAAGTCCTATTGTTTAGTCACGTTGGTGGCAAGACAAGAGGATGAGCCAATGTGCTGATAAACACATTATTGAGCATAATGTGTCACAAAAATTTACCCTAACAATATGCCAGTCCCACAAATGTCATTAGAGGACAAAATTTTAAGTTCCATCAAAAACGGCTTTGTATATCCATAAGGGCTTACATTTTCAAGATTTCATGCATGAGGGCTGCTTATTTTCAAGATTTCATCCATTACAGATGCTTATTTTCATACAAATTACAGCCAATCAGATTTGTAGTAAAAAAGTAGGTCTCAATATTATGTTTGGGCAGTGGTGGTCCCAAAACTCAATCTAGACAGTCCATTCATGTAAGATTTGAGTTGAAACACATTATGGACCTCTTGATGTTGTCGTCAACACCAGGAAAGTTCTGGGGGTAAACTTCTTATAACCCATTAACAAAAAAAATATTCCAAGCTACCACTATCAGAACCAGTCGGTTCCACTTTGCGAAATTCTCATATCTTTTTACAGCAAAATACGGACTTTGTATACGACCGCTTTCACTTCACTAGTTCTTTATGAATGCAAAAATACTCCAGGTTCCTGTTTTCGAGTGAATTTTTTGGCGGTAAAAAGCAGATTTGCCATGATGAATGTTACAGCGAAGTCTTCATGATAAACTTAGCAGCACTGAACTGCCTAAAAGAGATTTCAGCACATTCAATTGAACAAAAATACCTGCTCCCATTCATATAACCCCAAACGAT
The DNA here is from genome assembly GCA_029204225.1 of Diphasiastrum complanatum. NCBI lineage: Eukaryota > Viridiplantae > Streptophyta > Lycopodiopsida > Lycopodiales > Lycopodiaceae > Diphasiastrum > Diphasiastrum complanatum. Next base: position 66,228,291 of record CM055097.1, read on the forward strand.
GCAGCCAATTGTTGTACCGAACAGAAGCACACAAGAAAGACAGACTAGAAATACGTACGCGGACAGAAAACGTGCAAGGAGACGAATGATAGGAATGGTGCAAGAGACGAGCAGAGCAGGAAGCCATGGCCTGCCGCTTCAAAGCAAAAGTCTAGGTCCTGGTGTTAATTCCCTTTCTAAATATAAAATAAGCTGAAGCTGATCTCAAATTTTCACCTCGCCACGTATTCTCAGTCACCTGACTTTATCATCCTCGCTCTTGCATTGCTCTCCTTTCTTCATTGCAGATCATCAACGCCCGCATCGCCCATTGAAGGAAAGCCTGAAGCCCTCTCCCATCTCATCGCACTTTTCTCTCTCTCTCTCTCTCTCTCTCTCTATCTATCTATCTCTCATCCTCCTCCTCATTCCTCCACAACTTTTTAGATCCTTAATTTTCCCTTTTCTTTTGCTTTTTTTATTTTTTAGCAAGCTTACTATCACCAAACTTGACAATGACATTTCTCGGTTACCCAAGCAACGTAATAATTACAAGTTCTGTACTAGTTAGGCTCAACAGGTACTTGCTTAAATGCCAAGCTTCCTTCTACAGTATTCAAATTTATCTTTGCTTAGCAATTTTGTAAACATGTCAGCTAGTTGTAATGTAGTATTGCAATGAGCCACACCCATATCTTTTGAACAAAGCTTTTCACATATGAAGTGATACTTTATCTCAATGTGCTTTGTTCTTGCATTAAATATAGGACTTTTGGCTAATTGTATTTTATTGTACCTTGATTTGCTTTACACCAATCTCACCATGTAATTGTCATAGCTAGACTGCTTCTTGCGTTGTTGAACATAATGCTCTGTATTTTGCTGTAATGGTAGAAAGCGATATTTTATCTTGTTTCTTATTAGACCAGGAGAAACAACCATTACCAATATTAAAGGTATAACTTGTGGTTGACCTTCTATCATCAATACTCCCAACCCAGTTAGCATCTATGTCCTCCAGCTTAGGTTAACCACATTGTCTTGTATAAGACAAAGATTAGGCATACTTTTCACATATCTCAAGATGCACTTGGCTACTTTCCAATGATCGCATAAGGTATAAATCCATCGTTTCAATTTGTTTACACAAGTTAGCTTTGATGGATTTCATAACATCTTCATCATTTTCTATGAATATTGTCAACATAAAGCACACAACCAAAACAATATTATCCCCACTATTAAGCACATATAGATTAGAATCAAAGTTGTTCTTACATAATTGTTGGAAGGAAAATAACTATCAATGCGTCCATACCATGCTCGTGGTGTGTTTTAGACAAATAACGCACCTTGCACACATAGCCTTGGGGTTGTAACATGTATATTTCTTCTTCTAGGTCACCATTCAAAAAAGTAGACTTCACATCCATTTGTGGACTTTCCATCCAAGATAGGAAACTAATGCGATTACCAAACAAAATAGGCCATTTCACTATAAGAGCAAATGTTTCTTCATAATTGGTACATTTGTTTTGTTCATAGTCTTTGACTACCAACCGGGCCTTGTGCTTCACAATTGATTCGTCTACATGGAATTCAGTTTTGCATACTCATTTGTTATCTATGGGTATTCTGTTTGGAAAAATATCGATGTTGGGCGCTTCGTGGGTCCCACCACTAAAGTATTGTTCGGCTAAGCTTACTTACTGGGCCCCGCCACAATACATTATTGTACAACTGGAGTAGTAAGTGAGAGGGCACTGGCATCCTGCGCGTAAAAGCCCAACCCAATGAGCACAATGTTAGTTTATTCATAAACTTGGGCCCTAGGTGTAAATAAATAACATAAAGGGCCAAAGTTAAGTTGAAGGACTTAGATTAGAATCCTTGTCATTTTAGTGTAGCCAATCATAGTGAAGGAGGCTCACCTCTAAAATCTATAAAAAGGAGCCATTTCCTTTGTATTATATCTTCTCCTTTATTCTAATAAAACTCTCTCTCTCTCTCTCTCTCTCTCTCTCTCTCTCTCTCTCTCTCTCTCTCTCTCTCTCTCTCTCTCTCTCTCTCTCTCTCTCTCTCTCTCTCTCTCATGTATGCTTCTATATTTTAAGATACCTCCCTATGTCATACCACGCCAAAAAAAAAAACTTATAATTTAAAGGTCCTACACTAATACCACCCCTAACCTATCTATATATACTAAAACGAGAGGGGGGGGGGGGGTTTCCACGCTGCCCCTCCCCCTTCGCGATTTCCTGCACAAGAGCGCACGTTGCCCGTCACATTTGAATTTGCCCGTTGGGCGAGCAGGCATTATGAGTACTTTACTATTCAAATTTCCCACCAGTTTTGATAGGTAAGCTCCAAAATGGTTTTAAGCTTAGCTTAAACGAACGGACAAGATTTGTTGCTACCCCATCAGGGCAAAATAACACCTTCCACTAAGCTTCCTCACATACCACATATCACCCACTCTCGACCAACATTTCTCCACAATACAATGTGAAGAGAGTTCAATAGGCTACTCATTGCATAAAGTGCGCCCTATCAAGCTTGTCTTCTTCGGTTTCTACTTCACGTTATGTGGTTCGTTTCATTTCTTATTCATGCAATCATCTCTTTTGTTATGCAATCTTTCTTTGTTGTGCGTGGGAAGTGTCCTCACTCCACAATAATGATCATAGCATCTTGACAGCAAAGTTCTTTATGGTAGAAGGTCCACTATAGCGATGGACCATATTTTGAAAATTTACTCACTCTATGTGATAGGAGGTCCGATGTCCACCAGCAATGGACCAATTTTAAAAATTTTACACACTCTGTGATAAAGTAGCCTGCTGGCCAGCGACAACTATGCGTCATACTTTTGACTCACTTCTAATGGTATATGCTCATGCTACATAAGCAACGATGGAGCATGTGGTTTTTTTTCACAATTGTGGTCTCTGTTCGGCTCACCGACGATCTTTGACATATATACACTATTGATTGTTTGTCTAAACTTCCATAATACTTAAGTACCATGGTTGTCTAGTGATCCATTACATATATATTATGTTGAATGATAGTTTTTGCTATGATAACACATAGACACCACTTAGTTGTCTACTGAGTAATGAAAGGTCACTCTTAAGTCCAACACAAGTTCTCATTATTATGGCTCAGAATCTTGCACATATGCTACAGCTGAATACACAACATGCATAAAACTTTTGTTATCTCTTATGCTACTCTCATACATGTGCTCAATGCTAGTTTATACTACAAAGTATTTACTACCATTCGATTACTAATGGAAAACATCTACATCTTGTGTACATATAGCATCAACTGTTACTATGGCCTTCTTTTACTTTGTTCGTTTAGGTTCACGAACCACATATCGATAAACTTGTGCACAGGTATATATATCTCTCGCTCTAACTTGATATAGCAATTGGATTGATGCTACTTCGATATTTTAGTTTCGGCTATATAAAGATGATTCTAAACAAGGGTGAATAGGCTTTATATGACAATAATGTTTTGAATGACTTTGTTCTAAAGAAAATAAAGCAGTCGAAGGAATAATATGGCATCCTCTTAAGAAAACACGTCTATAATCATCCATGTATGACTTCTCTCGACAAATTTCATGTTGTGTATAAATCACCTACGTTTCTAGTCTTGTCAAGGGAATGATGATTTATTTCTATGGAGGTAACCAACTTTCTATGACTAATGCGAAAAAATAAAGACTTTGTATGCTTAAGCACCTCACTTCTTGTTTTTTGTCGTCTACCGTTTACCAACTTGTTTTAATGATGACTTATAAGTTGTCCATTGGCAAGGTTTTCGATAAATGATCTTAGACAACATGGATATGCGTAAGATACATGGTTTTTACAAAAGGATTAGAATGGCTCGGATCTATCCTAATACCTTGTAAAAACCACGATGACCTCTTTGATAATGTATAACCTATCCATAATGAGTCCAAAACACCATGGGTTGAATGTGCAGTTCTGATAAACGTACGTTTTGTTGGAAAAGAGGGGTGTGAGAAACGAAAAATAGCTAGAAAGGAAAAACGAACACGAAAAGAAGCGAACTCGAAACTTGAAGATAAACGAACTCAAATGAAAAGTGTTCGTGCGCAGCAGGATAAGCTATCTCACTCTTTTCTTAAGCATGACTATGTCTATCAGACTTGAAGAGAACATTAGTGTTAGAAATCACGTTCGATATGATTACGTAGCCAAACATTAAGCATCAAAACATCAGAAGATGATTTGTCGCGAACAGCTAGACTGAGTTAGACTGATAAGCAGTCACGAAACGCAAGACTAAATATTAGTCGCGAACATCTAGACTGATAATAATTTTCTAAGAGCAGACTACCAGATTAAGCAATAAGAAAGTCAGACAAAATGTAGAAAAGCATTGCAATATTGACACAAATGTAAACGCAGAACAACAGAGCTGTAATCAGATTAAGTATAGCGAAATATATAGGTCAATAATGCAGGTGAGAACAAGACAATAGCGGACAAAACCGCGCGCTTCACAAAGCTAATCACACAATCTGTAAAAGGTGATAAACCTATTACTGACAATACATATGAAAGAAAGAATTGATGCGTGAAAGCATCTACTTCGTCTATCTCTGATAAGCTTCTGATACATGCTATATTTTTCACACACACTGAATACGTAGATGGTATCCAGATATATACATAATGTTACAGGTGTGCAGATGAAAAAAGTACAAAGTGGATGTGCTATCTATGGGAGATCGTGGGTGGCTGTTGTCGTTGTCAAATCTGATTGCACAGTTGCATGGGATGAGCGTGAGAAGGCCACGACGTCAACCTTCGTTGAGATTAACATTGGTGAAAATGCAAAAAATGCGACACTCTGACAAATGCCTTAAAAACTGATTTATAGGGTGCCCTTGCTTTTTCTATAAGGGCACCTTTAGCATTTGTAGGACAGTGTCGCCTTTTGCGCCTATCACAAATCACATGTAAAAACATATC